>NCSK02000172.1:0-71016 GCA_002276475.2 Chlorociboria aeruginascens | reverse complement strand
AACCCGAAAAAATTTGT
Source organism: Chlorociboria aeruginascens (assembly GCA_002276475.2). Lineage (NCBI taxonomy): Eukaryota > Fungi > Ascomycota > Leotiomycetes > Helotiales > Chlorociboriaceae > Chlorociboria > Chlorociboria aeruginascens. The sequence goes on along the minus strand of NCSK02000172.1, from coordinate 70,999 downwards.
AATTTTTATAAAATAATAATATTCGAAAAAAAAATTAAAATTTTAAGCGATATTAATATTTGTAATATATATATTATTATAAAAATACAAAATAAAATTTCAAAAAAGCTAAGCATATAGCCAACAAAAATTTTGAAGCTTAATATAATTTGATATTATTAAGCTATTTTTATTAATAATTTGGGAAAATTAATATTTCTTATTAATAATTAATATTTTATTTAAAGAAAAAAATTAGATTTTTTTTAATTAAATATAAAAAAAAACGCTAGTTAAATATTTAAAAACTGGAAAAATTAAAATAGAAAAATAAATAAAAAAAAAAGATTAAACGTGCCTAATTAAATAATGCTTTAAAATTGCTAAAAATAATAAAAAAAATAAAAGATTAAAAATAAAATTATTTTATAATTAATTATAATTATATTTTTATATTAAAATAAGCCAACCGAGCGCTCGATTTAAATAATAGAATTCGATATGCAAGCAATGCTAAAAAAAGCATAATTGCTAATCGAATTTTAAAATAAAATTATAAAAACTAATAATTATATAAAAAATCGCACGGCTATAAAATCTATAATTAAAAATTAAAAAATTTGCTTAATAAAAATTTTTATTAACAAAAATTTTATTAATTAATTATATTTGCAAATAAAAAAGCAAATATTTTTATTATATTAATAAAAAAGCAATTTCTACAAAAGAACGCTATAATAAACTTATTAATCTTAGCAAAATTAAAATATTTATAAATTATTCAAATAATATAATTAAGCATTTTAAAATTTATTTTCTAAAACGTAAATATATTATATTATTAAATAAAATTATTATTAAAAAAAGCATAAATAATAAAACGATTAATTTAAGGTTTTGGAATTATATTTTTAAATCGCAAGATATAATAAATATAGTTTTAGATAAAAAATTAAAAAATAAATCGAAAAAAATAAACGCTTTATTAAAAATAATTAAAATAAAAGCAAAATTAGAACCAATAATAATATAAATTAAGATTTTAATTTTTTATTTTATTAGCCAATATTTTTATGTTTACAAAAAATAATATGCTCGATAAAAATGCTTTTGCTAAAAATTAATTTAAGGAATTTAAAACAAACGAATTATTTAAGCCAATAATTAAAAAAATAATTAAAAAGCTTATTAATTCGCAAAATATTAAAATACAAAACGAGCTATTTGCGAATTTATAAAATAAAAAATAAAAATAAATTAGTTTATAAATCGAACCCGTTACCAAGAAATTTGTAAATAAAATATCAAATATTATAAAACTTTTTTAATATTTTATAAAACCAAATTAAAAAAAATTAAAATTGGATTTAAAAAAGCAAGGCAATATAAAAAAAAATTTAAGCAATAATAATATAGCTTTTAATAAACGAAATTAGCGATCAAAATTTTAATAAATTAAAAATTGCTTTAGATAATAATTTTAAAAAAGCTTTTTTTATAAAAGTTATAGCTAGTATTAAAATTTCTCAAATATATAAAAAAGCAATTAAAAATAATAAATATATAAATAAATAGCATAAAGCAATAATTAAGGAAATATTATTTTTGCATACAAATAAAATCTTTCGAAAGATTATAATATTAAAGAAAGCTAATTTTATTTTTTCTAAATAAATTTATATAATTAAAATAATTTTTTAAAAAAAAATCAAACGGTTTAAAGCATGCCTAATAGCAAAAGAATTTAATTAAATATATAAATAAAATTATAATTAAACGTTTGCGCCAACGATTTAAATAAATATATTAAAATTGTTTTTAGTAATAATAGCAGTAAAAAATTTAAAATGCCATTAATATAATATTAAGAACGCTTTTATAGAATTATATTTTAAAAAAGAAATTTATATAAAATTATTATAAGAAATTTTTATAAAAAAAAAATTAAGTTTGGTAGGCACTAAAAAGCTTTTATAAATTTAAATAAGCTGCTAAAGATTGGAATCGGTTAATTAAAAATAAATTTATTAATTGGGGCTTTATTTAAAGTCGAACAAAGCCTTATATATTTACGTATAGAAAGAAAAATATTAAACTTTTTATTTATATTAATAATATTATTGCTGCTACAAAACAAAAAAAAGAATTTAATTAATTTTATAAAAAGTTATTAGCAAAATTTAACGCTAAAAACCTAAAAAAAATTAATAAGATTTTTAATATTAAAATTATTTATAATAAGCAAAATTAAATTTTTAAAATTAATTAAAAATAAATCTAATTTATAATTAGGCCTTAATTATTTTAATATTTTATTTTTTAATTATAATTTACTTTTTTTTTTTTAATTTTAGCTTGCATAAATCGCTACGAAAATTATTAAAACTTTGGTACCCCCCTGCTAATATTATTATTAATATTAATATTAGCTAGAAGTTTTCCAAATTTTTTTTTAAAAATCCTTTTGGCGATATTTTTTTTTTGCTTTTTTTTTTTTAAAAGCTTTAAAAGAATTTAAGCGCTTATTAAGCTTTTAGAATTTTTTAAATTTTTAAATATAGCTTTTTATAATTTATTTTTTTTGTATTAAACTAATATTTAAATAAACTAAACAAATAATTAATTTAAAAAAATTTTATTATTTTTATTAGCGAAAAAAAATAATAATTTAAAAATTTAACCTAGCTTTATTACTATATTGAAAGCAGCGATTTTAGAAAACGCAATTTTTTTTTTTTTAGCATTAATTAAAAAAAAATTTATTTATTATAAATTTAATATATTTCATTGCATCGACCAAAGCTTTAGGCATAACGTTTATTTTTATTTTAATATTTATTATAATTTTAAATAATTTTTTTTTTTATTAAAATTCTAAATCGTAATTATAATTTTCGATATTAGAATTATATATTTAGCTTTAACAAAATCTGCAATAACAAAATTTATAATAGCTTTCTTAATATTAAAAATTTATTTTTTATTAATCGTCGGCATTTTCCAATTAAAACGTTAAAAAAAATTTAGTTTTATTAAAATATATATTTTTTCTATATATTTAAGCAATGCTTTCTTTTTTTAGGCAAGCATTATTTTTTTTTAAAGCGTTAACCTTTTTTATATAATAAGCAAATATTAATTTTTTTTAATTTTTTAATTTAGATTTTATTTTAATAATTAAAAAAATAAAAAATTTAGCTTTTTTTTTTTATTTTTTTTTTAATTATTTTAAATATTATAAAAAATTCAAACCAATAATTTATATTTTTTTCGAGCTATAATACTAAAGATTTTATTAAAATAAAAATTTCCAGCTTTTTGGCTATCGCTTTTATTTTTTTAAAAATTAAATAAATAACGGAAATTTTTTTATTGCTTTAAAAGCTTAATTAAAATTAATTTTTCTTTTTTTCCAATAATATTCTAAAATTCTTTTTTGTTTTTAATATAAAATTTTTTTTTTATTATTTTTAAATTTGTTTTCTTTAAGTTTTTTTTTATGGATTTTGCTTATTAATATTTTTATTATTTATATTTATATTAAAAATATTGCTTTAAATATTTCTTTTATCGCCTAGCTTAAAAATTTTTTTTTTTAATTACTATTTGTTTTTTTAATATTTTAAGTTTTTTAATATATTTAAAATTTTTGCTTTTTATATTTAATTTTTTAGCTATGGTTTTGCTAACTTTTTTTCTTATTATTATATTAATATTATTAATTTTTTTTTTTAAAATAAAAAATTAGCAAAAACTTTTTATAAAACAAACTTAAATCGCTTTTATTTTTTATAATTTTTATTAAGCCAATTGCTTAATTTAACAACTTTTGGCTTTTGAATTTTCCAATAATTATATTAATAAATAATTAGCTAATCGGATTAATAGGCTAAAAATTTTATTATTTTTTCTAAGCATTCGTTTTTAATATAGCAGATTTATTTTCAAAATAAATTTATTTATTTTGTTTTATTTTAGCTAAATTTTATATCGAAGCAATAACCTAGCTTTTTATTTATTTAATTTATAAAAAACTTTGATTTAAGCGCAATCGATATATTTTACGCCCAGGATTATAAAAATTTAAGCATTATTAATTTTTATTATTTTTATAAATATATTTACGTTTGCAATATTAAATAATGCCAAAATATTTATTTATATATAAATAATTTATTTTTTTTTAAGTTAAGCTTTTTTTTTAATTTGCAAATTCCGATTTCTATATTTATAGCAAAATTTTTTTAAATTATTTTTATTTTTTCGATTAATATATATTGCATTAATATTAATTATTAATTTTTGAAATAAAAAATTTAAATTTTAAATAAAAAATTAATAATTTATTATATTTTTTTTTAGCTTAAACTTATAATATTAAGTTTTTTTTTAGCTTTTTATATTATAATAATTTAATATATTATATAATTAATAAATTTATAATTTTTATAATTAAACAAAAATAATATTTATTCGATAATTAAATTTAGAAATTATTAAAGCATTAAATAATACTCGATTATTAAAAAAATTAAAAAATCGCTAGCTCGATATTATTTTTATTATTTTTATTGCTTTTCAAATTTTTTAACGTTATTTAACAATTATAATTTTTGTTGTATCAACAATTATTAAGTTAGCAAATATATAAAAAATTTAAAAATAAAAAAAAAAAAATTATATAAATTTATTTTTGGCCAGCCAAACAATAAAATATTTGCCGTAACTAAGCTTAGCAATAATTTCGTATTAATTATCCAATATTTGGCCGATATTGATCGGACAAAACCCGCCCAACTAATAGCTTGCTATTTTTTTTATTTTTTTTATTTATGCCACATTTGTATAGGGGTAGCAAACTCGAAGTTATTATTATTAAAATTAGATTATAACAGCGCTTTTTGGTTATTTCTAATTATGATAGCCATTGGCAATAATAAACTAGTTATCATGGCGGTATGGTCAGGATGGAAAGGAAGAAAATTGTGTGGCTGAAAGTGCTTAGTCTAGATTGATGATCGATAACCTTACCCTGGTGCCTGGAAATTCCGAGTATGACGTAAAATAAAACTACTCGAGCTTCCCCTTCGATCTTGTAATTGATACTATGGTGCGTCATAGAATCAAGGGAGTAGCTCACTCTGTCTCACTCGAGTGCTTGCATTATATCCTCCTGTGAATGTAAATTGTCCCGGTAGGTAGGAAAATCGTCGTTGTCGCTTCTCTGTGGGTATTGGAATTTGGAGACATAGTAGCTAATATTGATCCTAGAGAGCTGGAGACACGGAAAAAGATCGCCACTCATAATGTAAATCTTGCAGATTTATAGTCTACTCTCGACCAAGCCCCAGTTACTAAAACTTGCAGCCTCTGTCATTCTAGCAACAGCCGGTACACTACAACAAGTATCATACAGAACCTAAGTTAACATACACAAAATTTGATAGGTTATGATTCGCGGCCCTGCACTATGAATCTACAATAAGGGGAGCACCTAAGCGTGAAACAAATGATGCTGTTCACTTCCTAAGTACTGTATATACATTCAAGGATTTCAGTATTAATTGTCATCACAAGCAGGGCCATTTTTATGCTTAGGTTTAGAGTATTCTGATGACTCCACACTACAGTGCTAATATGAGTGAAATCGCTGTCCGAATTTAATCCAGCTCGTAACAGATCTCTTAGCAAAGCTTACCACGCAACGACTGTTGATATAATATTGTCTAAATACATACTCTAATAGTAGTATTAATGCAAATATGACACGGCACCCTGTTCATCTTTGTCCTCTGTCCCATTGTGTTTCCCAGTTTCCTTTTCCCCATTGTGACGCATCGTTGTGCTTAATTTTTGGGCTCCTCATGCCAGGATTAAACCTACCATGTCATACTGGTGGTAGAGAGCAATTGCACCTACCTAGACCTCAAATGTCCGTGCGGATGTGATGACCTTACCCTGCTAGCGGTTGGGAGACTGGAGACTGAAAACTGGAATTCGTAGATTTGATGATGTTAACTACTCTCGCAGAGAAGTACTGACATCGCCAGCAGCAACTATTCATGCGAGCAGTCTTACAGTACATTGCAAAATACATTTAGAGAAAATACCCTTTGCGTTTTTATGGAATGTTGGATTCTTTGCGTAAAATCCGTTTCTTATCTTACCGAAACAGTCTGGTCCGTATCAACTCTTGATAAGCTATACTTGTGAGTTGTACCCTATTCTTATATAAACTTAATAAGCTCATTGAAAGTGTTAGGCTCCGGTCAGTCTATAAGAATAAACTCAAGGATGCCACAACATTCTTTGTCGTACAGTGAATGGGCGAATGAAGACGAAAAGCAGGCATATCTAGATGCTACAAGCCTGTTAAGTATATCTTTACCAGATAAGAAATGGCTCTACGAAGACGAAAAGAAGGCGTTTCTAGAGGCCGTAAAATTCGTCGCAGACTCAACAAGAAGCCCCGAACAGCTTCTCAGAGATGGCATCGGTCATTTAGTCGGCAACAAGTCTGAATCAATATGTCTTATTGAGACGACTAGTTCTCCCGAAGATGCATTAGTCGGAGATAAACCAAGCTGCTTTGTATCTTGTTCCACAAGTCCGGTATCTGTCAGAGACTTTCTAGGCATCTTGCCAGGATATTTGAGGTATCAGAATTTTCAAGATACTCAGACATCTATTCCCGGTGTCTGCGACGTCTGGCTAGACACGTCACGATTTATAGCACCGCTCAACCAGATGAAAATCGCAACGTCTAGCGAAGACGGCAATATCGCCTTATGTTGGGAGGCAGTAAACGAAAAAGAAGGGAACTTTTGCGATTATTGGAGAGTGAGGGTTCATGCTAGAAGATCAATCTTGCCAATGGAACCCTTTGTTCGAGAGAATTTCTGTAGGTAGTAGAGAGAAAGGAGAGAAGAGGAATACAGAGATAATTATTGATGTTTGTTTGCAATCTCGAGTCGGACTCATCTCAATGCTTCCATGACAGGTGAGCACTCGACAGGCACTCGGTAGGTAAGTAGGAGCTTTATATAGCCGAGTCCGGTGGCAAAAGCAGAAGGCTGTATGTGTTAAGTTAATCAAGTATTGGTGGCCATCGAAAGATACCTCAAATTGGATAATATTACCTGATGGTCCACTGTCTAAGATTCGGCTACAACCTTGCATTAAATTGAGTTCGTGTCTTCCGAATTCTCGATGGGTTTTTCTTTTACACAACTACCTAGCCTCGGGTGGCAACACAATGAAGAATGTGAAATCTGAAGTGCTGAATACATATATTAAGCATTTGACAGGGAGATCTCCAAGAGTTCGTGTTCTCCTTCTGCTGACAAGGCTAGTAAGAGTAACCGCGAGAAGAGAGGAAATCAATTTGAAGATCTAAGTTGGCTTCAAATGAAGGCAAGCCCATCCCCGAGCAGTCGGAAACAACATAATCATCGTCGACCTTACCAATGAATAACATGCCTCAGAACCTCATTTTCGGAGGAGCCGCTTAGTGGACCCAAACCACCCCTCATTCGGAGTCATTCCTCATAGTCTGGCTGCGACGACAAATTACGTGAAAATTCAGGGAATATGAGATGACAGGGAGGCTCGTAGCCTTGCAGGGCTTATCGAAGAAGACAGAGTGAACGCTGATTATAATACCGGCAAGAACATAGAGACTGGTTCTGCCGCAGATTCAGGACTAGAAGGAAGGTAATTCTCAGGGTGCTGCTGCTGCTGACGCCAAGGAGGCAGGAAAGAACAACGGCATCGATATCAACCTCGCCGACGACAGTGACGACAAGAATATGTGGTAGTAAGACTAAGAAGAATCATTCAAGCGCGCACACATCGGCGACTTAATCGATCTCAACCACTTGAAGCTCATTGCCTAATGCCTAGCAGCATCAAATAGCCGACTCGATCGAGGCGCAGAACGGCAAGGACGCCGACACACCCATGGAAGGTGATGAGACAGCGAAATACTAGCAAGGACAAGGGCAAAGAAAGAAAAATTGACCTGACTTCCCTGACGAGCGACTCTCTTGAGAAGATGAGCAAGACTGGTTCCAGGCAGATGAGAATGAGAGTGTCATAAAAGATAGTCCATGGCCAAATGTCCCTCCGGTCGACTTGCAAGTCTGTCTTCTGGAAACAGGATGCAAATCCAGGGGGTTGCGGGCGGGGGATCGGGACTCTACTTTTGGGATTGTGAGGGTGGGGGGCATGTGTGAGAGTGTGGTTCTCAAGAAGGGTGGATTTTTTTTTTTTTTGGAAGGGTTTCGATGTGGAGCTTGTGCTATCGCTGTGTAACGTTGGTCACAGCTGAAAGTGGTCAACGAAATCATCTGGATATCATGCAATACAACAATACAACCAAATAACATCCCATCGAGCATGGCCTTCGAGACGCTAGGCCTGTCAACAGTGTCAGTCGGTAATTCCACGACATCTTTCGATTCCTTTCCAATTCTCCCTAGTCAACAATATTTCCGTGCACGGCAGTACAGACGAGGGGGCTTCGCTGAATCTGTGTCCTTCCAGCAGCATCACAGTCCAATTCCGCGTTCATCCTGTGTCTTTCCTATGCTTCCTTCCATCGCTCTTATTCCCATCATTACAACTGATATCAGCGAGCTCCCTCCTCTTCAAAGACCTATATTCCGTCCGATTATTCTCTGCCTCCTCTCGTATTGAACAGGCATGCTTCATCGCAGTGTAAAGCTCGATTGGTGTCTTGAGACTGACAGGAATGGTGCGCTTCTGGATCTGCAGCTTTGTATTGAAGAACTTATGTGGCTCATCTAACTTTCGCAGATGTGTGTCACTGATGTCTGTGGTGTATTCTGTCAAGCCAAAGATCGATTGCTGTCGTGTACTTGTGTTGCGCTTTGCTGGCGTTTGTTTCGTGGTTTGCAGTGGTGAGGAATAGTTTGGTACGAAGAGGGTTATCTACACGTTCTACGTTAGCAACGTCTCTTTACGGCCTCCTGCATATGAAAGGAACAAACCCTCTGCACCTGATCAACATTTCCGCCTCTGTAAAACTGTCTAACCCTCTTTCCATGCTGTGCTATAGCGAGAAAGATGGCGACATACAATGGCCTAAAAGGACCATCATTTCCATGTGGCTTCACCAATCCTCGACTTCGGTGCGCAAGAGCACGTTGATATGTCTCCCGCTGTTCCTCCACAAAGCTCGGATCTATATATGCCCACATTGTTCTCGAATTTGAATCTTGTCCATCAGATCCCAGAAGAGGTACTCGTATCGAGGCAACCGGAGTTCGTGCAAAGGATAAACAGAGAACTCTGGAAGGCACAAAACATTAGATCACGTAGCTCTAAGATCGAGTTCTGCAAAGCCAGAACAGGGGGAAAAACTCACCCACAGGTAACCTGATCTGCTGGAAGGAACATCCTCGCTATCCGCTCTACAATCCAACGCATCGCAATGTCTTTCATCTTCCTGCCCCTTTTCATACGCAGACGGAATAAATTATCTAATAACTCTTCCTCGAATCTGGGTTGCAGTATGGGTTCCGGTGAGTCTTTCGTCGTGGCTATTGCAACTCTCTCAGTTTCGAATCGGCAATGTAGAGCTCGAAGATGTTTGTTCGTCCAGTCTAGAGGATGCACAAAGAGATCATCATCCCTAATCAGCGCTTGAAGCGATCCTTGCGCACATCCATCGTGCTCCAGTCGTCGCTCCTCAGCTCTCCTGTGTCCTTTATCCTGGGCCACCATCGTGAAGGAAAAGAACCTTAGCTTAAAGAATGACTACCTGCATAGTCGCTCATACCGTCCTAGTCGTCATACTTTGCGTTTGTAGTAAGCGCTGTATTGTTAAATCGAATCGAGGTCGATGATTGATGATGATGATACAAGGACGTTGATGTAGCTGTGGCTGTTGATGTTGGGTGATCTCAGTGCTAAGACAGAATAAGACAAGCATTAAGGTTATCGGCAATCTCATATCGCGCCGACCAAGCCACATATTTTGTGACTGTTGTTTCACACTCATCCAACACGATCTCTAATGTTAACATTCCACGCACCTGGAACGCTAATATATTGAGGGGAATCAAAGAGAACTATTATGTCAGCATCTACATCTATTTCGACATTTGAATTTGGATCCGAAATCTTTATCTATATTGGATACCTGCTTCCGCCACTCCACCTCGCATCAGATCAGATTAGATCACAACACCTACATTCTCTGCTAATTTTATACCGAAATGTCTTCAACATATCCTAGCAGCGAAAATGCATTCAGAAAGAGATTCGGAGATAGTATGGCCACGATCCATTCCGCTGCTGTTAGTTGGAAGCTAAGCGGCAGCAACTGGAACACTAAACACCTTGAGGCCCTGCGCGTTCTCTTTGATACAGGCAAAAGCGATCCTCTGCCGCCTTTCCTCACACAAAACTACAGAGATCGAGCTAAAGATATTATCTTAAAAACCAAGTTTTCTGGTAGAAACGAATTTCAAACATGGCCATCTGCCTACGTGGAGACACATGCCCACAAGGAGCTACGACAGGAAGGTGCTCTGTTTGGATCCTTTTTTGTCGCTTTGGCCGATGTCTTAACTCGCAAACGCGAGAATTCGGAGTCGAAAACAGTAGCTTCGACTCGTTCACCACGGATTCATCGAGCTCCCGACCGTCCAGACATGACGACTGGCGAGGGGTTCTCTTCGCCACGTCGAGCATCTGCAGGCAGTTCACAAGACATCCAAATACCATCTTCGAACTCCTCTTACCATCCTGGAAATGATGACCATCACGAACCGCTTCTTATCGAAGAGCAGCGAGAACGTCGCAAGGACGAAACCGTAGCTCGGATGATGGCTTCACAATTCATATCTGCTGTGATTGACTTATTCACAGACCAGTATTCAAATGACACACATATCGAATTTAGCGACGAACCGACGAACTTCATTCTTAAAAGCCCTCGATTTAATTGCACTTGTCAGGATGACGGCTCAATTGTTCGCAAGATGAAGTTGCCAGAAACAGGGAAATGGGTTTATGATAGCTTTAAGTGTAGCCTGGAGGTCAAGTCTGCATTCGACTTAGAACACTTGTCGTCGGGAAAGGGATTAGTGAAGGAATCGGTCCTAGCACAACAAGCGTGTGAGTTGATGGGTTCAATGATGCTTGTCGTAGATATTCTACAAGAAGAGGCGAAGGAGGATGCCTTAGAGGAAATGGATGACTTACCGGAGTCGCGAGATGAGGACCAAGGAGCATTGCTAACTTCTCTGAATTTAAGAGATACTTTGTAAGCATAGATCCCCTTTTCGGGCAACCTTTTTACAAGCATTGTTTACTGACCCACGATCATTTAGCCACACCCTGATCTCAGTACATCAAACGACAGTATCTTTTATAAGCTGTCAGTTTGGAACCGAGTATCTAAAATACATATACTCGGAGTCTTTGGAGCATAATGAACTGGACGATATTCCCTTTCTATTTATTTCTAAGACAAAGGATTACGATCTTGCAGAACCAAAAGATCGTCTCCAGGCTGCTATCTTGCTCGTAGCGCTTGTATTATATTTCCAAGATGAAGACGAAGAGGTGCGGAGCGAGGGCTATCGCGATTGCAAAGAGGCTAGTGATTATGACATGGAATAACATGTAGAGCGACAAACCCTATCTGCAATATCTACGCATGGGGTTCGTGGGAGAAGGGGTTAATATTGCATTGCAACATAGAGTTTCTCGACCTGAAATTACATACTGTCACCACCGCTGACTGGTGATGAGATGATCGGAAACCTTTTCTCCGGTACTACCTTTCCTCTGTATGTGGGATCCTTGGATGGAAGATGACTGAAATGGGTCAGGAGGAATCTCGGCGTCCTCAAAGTTGTCAACTATTTAAGTCATGAGCAAAATACCATTCTTACTAATGCGGACAAAGTCCTGCAACCAGCCGAGTTGTACAGAGTGTTGTAGCACCAGAAGCACAGTGAAGCATGTTGGCGGGTCGACAGAGCCTTTTGCTTTCTAACCTCAACCAACACCACCACCAACACTCCAAATTTATTCACTTAACATCTTGGTTCCACCCCCATATTCACTGCAGTGCGCTTCAGCATGTACATGAACACTTGAAATATCCCATCTGCCCATCCCCATTTCCACCACCTACGCTCTACTCGAAGACCTCAGACGCATCACGTCAACAACAAATATTTGCATCTCAACCTTCAATCTCCTACTGCGACTACCCATCCGGTCTTCCTCTTCATTTCGCGAAGGATGAGCAGTCCATTTCTACAAGCCATTACCACCACACCTCCGGATAGCTCCAGAGGCACACCATCGACACCTCCAACAGAAGAAAAAGAGCGCTGTCGAGTTCCTGGTTGATGCTGAAAATGCAGAATTGATGATAAAGAAAAACACAGGAGTAAGACAAGTGTTGGGAAAGGTTGTTAAGAAACGAAGGAGGCAGAGCACACCTGTGGAACACTTAGATGATGTGAGGGAGGAAAAGTTCAAAGCAGAGGAGGCTGGAGCCGAGAAGAGGGCAAGAAAGAGGACAAAGCTTGGGAACCGTGATGACAAGCACAAAGAAAACCCACCAAAACAATCCAACCATGGCCGCTATTGCAGATCAGATGCAACGAGAGCGTTACTGTCTGTGCTGAATCGTATTCAATGCCTATATTGCTGGACAGCAGCGGTGCTGTTATAGAGGAGATCAACTGCACCACTAGCCAGTTGCGTGAAATCCTCAATGACTAAAGTTCCTAGGGCCGAGAACCCCCCTGCGGAATCAGCACCAGCCCGACAGAATGCGCCAAGTATACAACAACCGCACCGCCGACATATAGCTGACTGCTAGCCAACTAAGAAGACTGCTCTCGACTACAATAATACAGAGATCTGCTCACCAGCGCCCAGCCTGAACGGCTAGCCGGTGGTTCACTGCTGTGTTCCTATATACCATATTAGATCACAAATAGAGTCAAAAGCTTGCCCTTCCATAGCAAAAATAGTATTCACTTTGTTATATGCAAAGATTGAGAACTGATAATAACCAGCCGTTAGCAACGCCAACGTCAGTGCCGATAGATTCCATCATTACCAGAATCGCATGTACAAGATCAACATACGAAAGTCTCGAACTCTTGCAAATCGAAAGTGTCTTTCTGGAATTTTACAAACTGAACCATACACAATACGTTTCTTTTCTCGATTCCGGCGTCAATTCGCACTTGGGACTTATTCGCCCGTTACGCTCAGCTTCTTCATCAACTGTCTTAAGGTCTACCCAAGCGCTCAACCAAAACCGATTGAGATGCGCCAAGGCTTTCACTCCTTTTAAGATCTAACTCTCCGGGGGGGATGAAGAAGATGTACCAATGAACACTGGACGAGGGGACTGGTCGCATCACTGGCATCGACGACTGGCCCTACATTAGTACCGTTCAGTGTGGTGCTTGAAGGTCTCCAAACCGGTCTTGATGTCCAAACTGGGTACTTGGCATCCTAAACATAGTTACCTCTGGCTTCTGCTCGACTTTCTACGCAGAAGACATCACGTCTACAATAAATCTCTACCTCCTATGCGGGCGTGGTGTTTCGGCGAAACACCAAAATTCGGAGGCGGTGATTGGCCCGAGCGCGGTTGACTAAGGCAGTTTCCGATTAAATATCGTTCGGTAAAATATCAGGTTTTTTATATTATTATTTTAGTTTTATAATTAATTTTTTTTGCTTACGAGCATTATATTTTTATATAATGCAATGCATTAAATAATTATATGCCACGCTTGCAAATTTTATATTATTTCTAAATGCTTAAGCCAAAAGCGTTATTTGCAAGCAAAATTATATTAATTTTTTAATAAAAAGCTTAAGGCGACAGTTCAACGCTTAAGCGGCTATAATTTAAGAACGGTTAAAAAGCTTAAAAAGCATAAGCCTCGAATCGAAAATAAATATTAAATAATTAAATATTTGATTTGCTATAATAGTTTTTATTGCTTATAACCAGAGTGCTAATACAACACTTATTATTTTTATAAAATAAAAAAACATATATTTTTAGTCTATTAAATCAAGGCTATAATCCATAAAAAAAATTGCATTATAAAAAAAAGATTTTGCTTTAGATATATTTTATAAAACGTGGAAGAATTAATTATTTTATAATTGTAAACAATAAAAAAAAAAAGAGGAATATTTAAGCAAATTAATAAGTTTATTTTATTAATGGAATTAAAAAAGAAATTATTTAAGAAGCTAAAGGAAGATTTTGAAATTATAAAAAATAATATTAAAAAATAAGCTAATATTATTTATAATTTCGAGAAATCCAGATTGGAAAAAATTTTATAGCTTAAGCGAACTAATTTTTTATTTTATTTAGTTGGCTTGAAAAACAAAAAAATTAAAAGCTCGTATATATTGCCGCCAAAGAAAATGCTAAATGCCGATGCCAAAAATATTAAAAATTTAATTCTAATTCGAATCCTGGTTGCAGCTAAAACTATTTTAAAAAACATATATTAATTATATAGCGATATCTCGCTAGATTAAAAAATAATATAGCAGCGGGCCAATATCCTAAACAAATTTTATATTAAAACGTTAAGCAAAACAAATAAATTTCAATATTTTAAAAATGTATTAATTCTAATTATTTATTTTATTATTATAAAGCAGTTTTTAATATATTATTATTATATAATATATTATAAAAGCGGCTATTTTATACGGACAAAACCGAACCAAATATTGCCTAGGAATATTATTTAATTTATTAAATAACAAATCCAGGCTATAAATAAGATTACGAAAGCATTAAATTTTAAAAATAAAAAAAAAAACTATGCTAGTTCTTAAGCATACTATTCGGCAATTATACTTAGCACTAATCTGCTAAATTATTAATAGCGTGCTATTTAAATTATTCGTTTTAAGTTTTTGTGCTATATTAAGCCGAAAAATCCGTAGCAAAAACTAAAAATTATAAAAAAAACTTAAAAATTTTAATAATTATTTGTTGGCTTTAATCTGGATTGCTTAGCTTGTGCTTTTTGATTACGCTTATTTTTAGAAGCAAAACAACAAAAATTAAATTCCTATTTTATTAGCTAAAATTTATAAAAAATTTTTTTAGCAATTAGTTAAAATGTTATTTGGGCATATTTTGCAATAAAAGCTATATTTTTTTAAGATAAAAAAAGCTGCTATTGCCAAAAAGCAAGCTTAATAACTTTTAAATAAGCAATTAATAAAATATTATAAAATTAAATTATAAATAGCACAAATTTTTAATTTAATAATTTTTAAATATTAATATGCCTATGCTCTATTTTATAATAAGTTTTTATTTTAAATAAAAAATTTGATCCTAATAAAATTATAAAAGCTAAAAAACGATTTAAATTTAAATAATTTTAAAGGCTCGTGGCTTTTTTATTTTAGCAATGCTAAGTTATTTAATAATATTAAATTTGCTTTTTTTTAATAAATCCAAAACAACAAAGAACTTCGAGCTATATTTTTAATTATAGCTAATAATAAAAGCATAATTTTATGCCCGAAAACAATAGCAATTTATAAATTATATATTTAGGTATTTCTAACGCCAATTATAATACTATGTTATTTTCCACCCGGTCCCCCGTTACGAAAACCTAAATTATTATTTATTATATAGCGAAATACTGCTTAATAACGCTATTTGTTAATATAGGAAAAGCTGATAATGATTTATATTTAATATTATAAAAAGCAGCAGTAATTTAATGCTTATAAAAATAATATTTAATTTTTGCCAAAAGCAATTAAAAATCTTTTGCTTATATATATTGCATATATTTTGCCATTACGTTAGATGTTTCTCCGATAACAAATCTTCGGCGTTTTAATTTTCCTATATTTTTAATTAAAGCTAAATGGAATAATATAAATTAATAAAAAGCTTTTAATTTATTTACGCAAAATATATATTCGCGTAAGGATTCTATCGTTCCAAAGCGCGTGATAGCGATAGATCGCTATATTTATTATTAAAAAAAAATTTTTAATTAAAAATTATACTAATTTTAATATCGAGGGCTGCGTAGAAAAAAATATCAAAAATAAACTCAATTTAGTGGCCTTAGCTAAACAAAGCAATTATAATTATTACATATTTAATCATACGTATGCAAATATTATTATATTTATTATAAACGCTTTGTTATATCGAAACTATTGCGCATTTAAAAATTGGCGAATGTTTTTCCGATTTAATTATAATTTTTAAAAGAAAAAACTATAAAGCAATTTGGAAATTTTTTTATTATATATATTTGATACTGCTAAACATAATTAGCTTCGTTGCAAAAAAGCTTATTTCGAAATTAATTTATTAGTTATAACTTATAAATTATATCGCGATCCTATTTTATAATTTCGGGCCCTAAATTAGCGAAATAGGATTTTAGCAATTATAAAATTATACCCAGCCGAGCAAATAATTTTAATTTTAAGAACTAACGTTGGCAAAACGTTGATTATTATAATTAATATATTAATTATAAATGCTAAAATTATAATATTAATTTTTTTTTATTGTTGCTTTGCGAGGCGATATGCTTAAATGCTTTTATAAAATAAATATTCAATTTCTAATTTGGTTTTTAGATTGTAAATAATTAGTTTCGCTAATTATTATATTAGCTAAAACTGCGTGTACTTAAAGCTTTTTCGAATATTATTATACAAAAGTTAGCAAGCAGCGCTTAGCGCAAATTATAATTAATAAAAAATATCTTATTATTATTATTAATAATTATTAATTATATATAAGCTAACTTGGCTAATATATTTAATAAATTAAAACATAAACCATTTAAATAATAGTTATTTTTTTTTCGATAATATAAAAATAATTTTTCGAATATAATAAACTAATTAAATCTTGAATTATTCGAGAATTAATTAATTAATTAAATATTTAATACGTCGTTACTCGTAAAAAAAGCGCTAGCATTTTTATCGAAAAAGCCGCTCGTTTAATTTAATTATATTAGCTATAAAAAAACCTTTTTAATTATTAGCGAAATAAAATTATTATATATTACCAAATTAGAAAAAATATAACGCAACTAATTAAATTTCTTAAATGCCTATTTTATATATTTAAATTAGGAACTAAAATTATTATTATATATTAGCTTAATATATTAACCCAGCCAGCTATTGCAGCTACCTCCGCCCTCGGGCCTGGATTCGATTATTTTTTTATTTGTTAAATAATTTATATTAATGCTTTTAATTTAATATCAAATTTTTTTTTAAAAATTCGATCGCGCGAATCGTAACGACGCAAAAACTTGTTTTATTATTATAATTAGCTAAACGTAAAAGCCTTAATTTAATATATAATTGATTTTAAATAAAAAAAACTATGCAGCTTTATTTAATTTAGCAATATTATTTTTGTAATATTTTTAGCCAATTTTTCAATATCGAGCTATATTAGCAATAATATATAACCAAAAATGAAATATGCCAGATTTGCGCGAAGCTTTACGTAGAGCCTTGTTTAATTAATTTTAAGTTTAGTTTTTCATAATAAGTAAAAATAAGTTTTATTAGATTAGATAAGGTTCTGCGGCAAAACCATATGCGAAACCAAATGTTTAAGCGTTATAAAAGCAATTTTAAAATTATATTAAATATTTATTTATTTTGCCAAATTTAGAGCCATAAATTCAATCACGCTTCGTAGGCATGCTTCCGGCGATTCGACTAAATTTATATTAAAAATAATGCTTATCAAGCATAAAAAATAAAAAGCAAAAAATAAATTTAATAATATATTATTTATTAAAAATGCTATTAATTGCAAAATATTTGCTATATTGCTAATTCTAAACATAAAAAAATAGAATATTATTTTTGAAATATAATTATGCCGCTTTGTTATAAGATTTATTATTAATTTAAAAAGCAAAAATAATTATAAAAATATTTTTATTAAATTTTTAAAATAAAATTAGCTTATATGCTTTGGCTAAGAAAAACTGTAACGCTTTGTAAAACATAATATATTTAAGCTAACTATATAGCTGCTTAGGCCTTAGCTAAATTTTAATATAATAAAACTTATTTATATATATAAATAAATTTAAAAAAATTTAATTTTAATTTTTAAAATTTAATTTTTAATTTATTTTATATTTTAAATTATTTGTTTTTTTTGGATAAAATATATTTAGATTTAATAATTTAAGCTTTAGGTTAAAGAGCTGGCCAAAAAATTTAATATTATAAATCTATATATAATTAGCCAAAAATTAATTAATTAAAAATTAGATAATAACCGGCTAATATCGGTTAATCTTAGCATATTATTAAATATTATATAATTCGACATTTTGTTAATTGTCGCAAAATATATTAAATAATTTTAGCAAATATCGAATGCCGTAAAACCTAACAATCAAAATAATTTATATAATATTTAAAGTTTTTTTTTTTTATTTAAATTTAAATTTTAATAAATTTTATAATTATAATGATATTACTAATAAATATTGCAAAGCAAAGAAAAATTAATGCTTAGCAGTAACGTTTTTTATAATTATATTACTTAATTGCTTAAAATTATAATAAAATAATTAAATATTAATATTTGCAATTAAAATTAAATAATTAATAAATAAATAAAACCCGCAATATTGCCTACTAAATATAAAGCATAGCGACAATTATATGTTCCTAAATTATAAAAACATTAATTATTTAACAAAACTATTATTGCAGCTCTTTTTTAAAAAAAATCTTTTAATAAAATTTCTTTTTAATAAACTATTGCATAACTATAAATTATATTTCCCATAATATAAAACAATATTAATTTTTAGAACTTTAGAGCCCAACCCAACCGAATAATATTACCCAACTTATTAAATTAACCATTGAACCTAACTTAATCGCTCTGGTTTTTTTTTTTTATATCCCCAACTTAGCTAGGCTTTAGCATTCGAAAGCTTTTTTTAAATATTTAATTATCCAACCTGGAAAGCGATATTAAGCCTAAAAATAAAGCTGGTTATATATATTTATTAAAGCCGGATTAGCGATCCAATTAAAAATCAAGATTATTACGTATATCCCCAGCTTTTTCCTAATTTTAAGCTTATATAAAGCCTTAATATAAAAAATTGCGTTATTTAAATAAATTTTAGCAATTTTAATAATTTTAATAATTAAATAAATTTTTATTTATTTTAATATCTTAGCGTTTACGCGCATTATTAGTTTTATCGCAATTTTAAGCTTTAATAAAGCTTTCCAAAGCCAAAATATAGCAGGCCGACTTTTACGATTTAAATTTTTTAATAATTATATTATTATATTAAGCTATCGCAACATTTTAACATAAAAAATTCGATTAGATCGGCTACGCAAATAATGTTATTTTGCTTTTTGCATGTTTTATAATAAATTTAATGCAATTAGCAATTAATAATAATAATTTATTTGCTTCGGCTTAATATTTGCTATTTTATATAATTTCTTTTAATACGTTTGCTGATTTTCTTTGAAGAAATATTAATAAAACTTTTATAAAATTTAAAATAATATTTTGTAATATTTATAAATTTTATATTAAAAAATTCCTAATTGTAATCGGGCTTGTTTTTCTTAATTTCGCCCGTTTTAATATTTTTACAAAAAAGCAAACCGATGCGCTTAAATTATATCGAAATTAATAAGCTTTTATTTTCCGAAAATAAGATTGCTAGCGTGCTTAATCCAATTTTGCATTTTTTAATTTAATTAATGCGAGGAAAGTTTTAATATTAAAAAAATTGGGAATAAATAGCAATATTAAAATATATAAATATAAATAAATAAAGCTTAGCAAAATAAATTAAATATTGTGAAAAATTAATCCTGCATATATAACAAATTTTTTTTTAATATTAGCCAAATTTTTCTTTAGCTATAAAAAAGCGATATAAGCAAATTGCTTATATTGATACAATTTTAAATTATTATAAATTTTATTTAAGCTTAGGTGGCAGATGCTCAAATTGCGCATTAATATAATTATATTATAAATTTTTTAATTAAATTTATTATAACAATTTTTCGTAATATTATTTAGTTTTAATTTAAAATAAATAAAGTTTTTAATTATTTTTCTGCCAATTAATAAAATGTTCTGCTTAACGGCAATGTTTTATTAATATATATTAATATTTTTAACAAAATTTATAATATAAATATAATATTTATTTTAGCTAAAAACAATTAATTATTTTATTAAAAAAATTTATTTTATATTTTATATAAATCGATGCATAATATTTTAATTTATTAATAATTTGGTTTGTATAAAAGCTATATTTGTTTTATTGCTTTGCAAATAGCTTTCTTTAAATTTTATTTAATTTTAATATATATAAAGCTTTTTTTAAAAATTTTTATTTTTATTTAATTTGTTCGATTTATATAAAGCTTTTTTTAAAAATTTTAATTTCGTTTAATTAATTTATTTAATTTATATAAAGCTTTTTTTGAAAATTTTGGCTTTGTTCGGTTCGTTCAATTAATAAAAGCTTTTTTTGGAAATCTTTTGATTCGTACGATTGCTTGTTTAATTTATTTGTTCGGTTTTGCTTTAATAAAAAAGTTATATTTAATGCGTATCGGGCTTATAATTTATTGGAAATAGAAAGCTTAATAAAATTGAATATTATAAATTAAATTATAAAAACTTTAATTAAATTATAATTCTAAGATTTTCGTCCGTGGAAAATAGAATTTTTAAATATTTTCTTTAAATAAATCCAAGTTTTTAGTATATAATAAATAAATCCTTAACTCGCGTATTACCTAATCTGCCCTAACTTCTCAACATTTATTTTCTTTTTTAATTTTTATACAATAATAAGCGTTAATAAAATTAAGCTTAAAAAAAATAATTATATTATTTAATTAATTTAATATTTTATTAATTAATAATAGGAAATATTAATTCTTTATTATGATAATATTAAGTTCTCGATAATTAATATAAAGCTTTAGTTTTTTTATTTTTTTTTTAATATAAAAAAAAAATAAATATATTAGCTAAACTTAACGATAATCAAATCTATTTCTTTTTTAATGCTTTATTAATATATTTTTTTAAAATTTTTAGTTTGCTTAATAATAAATTATAAATTTTTAAATATAATAATTTTTTTTTTAATATTAATTTTATTTCGTAATCGATATTGCAATATCGAGGTACTGCCGTCGCTAAGTTTTAATTAAAAAATTTATAATTTCGTAATATAAGCAATATATAATCGATTATTAAAGCTATTAAAAATTTCTTTTTATTATTTAAAATTAGTATTATTTATATTTGCATAATTTATGCGGCTAATATTAAATTCTTAATAAAACGCTTAATAAAAATTTGCTTTATTATTAATGCTTATAAACGCTTAAATTTTTAATTATTATTTTTATTAATTAAAATTATTTTAAAAGCTTTAAAAATAAGCCTGCCGAATAATATTTGCAAATTTTTTTAAGCTGCAATTAATTGTAAAAAAAGATTTAATAAATATAAAAAAATTTAATGCTTATTTGCTATTTAAATATGCAAATAATAAATTTCATAAATTTAAGGCTAAAGTTTTTTAATATTTATTAAAATAGAAATATTATGCTAATGCTTAATTTTTTAATATATTATTATGCTTAAAAATTTAACAAAGTTATAAAATATTAAATTTATTTATAAATAAATATTAATATGCTTTTAATTTTTATATATAATTGTTCCCCAAATATTAAAAAATAAAACTATATTAAAATTATTAATTTAAAATTTAAAAAAACTATAAATTTATAAGCAATAATTAAAATATATATTTTATTTTTAAAATTATAAAATTTTTATTATATTTTTAGTTTTTTTATAAAAACTTAATATATAAATTAATAATTAACGATATAATTATAGCAGAACTTTTAAAAAGCAAAAAAAATTTATAAATATAAAATTAAATATAATATTAAAAAATGCCGACAGCTTATAAAGAATTTTTAATATTAATATTGTCGGAGCCACGGGGTTGATTATGCTTTCGACGCGGGGCACAGCTTGCTATTGCAATATGCTCTTTACGTCGGTTGGATAATCTTGTATTAGAAGTAATCTAAGTGGGAGCGGGGCGAAAGATATAGGCAAGATATTGCCGCACGTCACCGCCTCCCAAGCGATCCCGATAATTAGCCGAACCTTATAAGTTAGGCCAACCATACGGGATCACACGTGAGACTAGCTAATATGACTACCAACAGCTAATTTTAATAAAAAATTTTTTTTATTTTTAAAAAATTAGCTAATTATTACATAATTTTTAATATATTATCGAAAATAGCCAATTATTTCGAAATAAATTTTTAAATTTTTTAATGTTTTGGAAAAGGCGAGATTGCGAATAGCGGCAAAATGTTTTTTTATAATATTAAGATCGAAATTAATAATTTTTTATTTAAGAATTATAGCAAAAAAAAAACTTAAAAACATTTTCTTTAATTTTATAATTATATGCCTATTTTGCAAAATGCTAAAGATTTGGCGCAAATATTAAAAATACTAATCGAAAATATAGTTTATTATAATTATATCGTTAATATAAACTTTGATAAAATTGAAATCACGTAAAAATAAATTTATTTTACGTTGGCAATATATAAATAAATTCTTAAATTTTATAATAGCAACGTTAAATATTTTTTAATTATAATACGTAATAATATTAAAATATCTTTTTGATTTTAAATAAATTTTTTATTAATAAAAAAAATTAATAACATCGATTACAAAAATAAATTTATAGCTTTAATATATCGTAATAATATTAAATTAAAGCGGTAATAAATATGCATTAAAAATAACGGCAATATTTAATGCTTTAATATTAATAATAATTTTGCCAACTCGCTTTTGAAAAAATAAAGTTTGATAAACGATAAAAATAAAAAAAATAAAAAATATATTTTATATAGTATAAAATATTTAATTTTGATTATGCAACTTATTAAAAGCAATATTAATTATTTTTTTATTTTAAGTTTTAATAATATAAATTTTAGGCTTAAACGACCGAACCAATTCTTGCTAATTCAATTTTAACTTAATTTTTATTTATTTTTTTTTAAATAAATCAATATAATCTTTATCGATAAAAAAATTTAGGAATATATCGAGAAGCATTTGATATACATAAGCGGCATTATTATTATTATATATTATTATATTAGATTGCAAAACATATTTATTTTTAATATTACTAAAAAACTTAAATAATTTTATTAATATAGGAAACTTTTATGCCAAAGCATTTATTTTATTAAAATTATTATTAATAGGCAGATATGCGAAATAATAATTAAAATTAAATTTCTAAATTAATTCTAGCTTAAAATTATATTTAATTTGTATTAAAGCATTATTATTGTTTTATATAATAATTTCGAATAATTTTTTATTAACGAAATAAGCAAATATAATAAAAAGCGTTTATGCTAATTTAAAAATAAAATTTCGATTAGAAAAAGCAATATAATATATAAAAATAATAATTTTGCTTCGAAATAAAATTATAACTATATTTTAGATAAAAATCAATCGTGCAACTCGTAATTTGTATTGCATAATACGAAGGAAAATTTTAATATTATTATATTATTTAATTATTATAACTTTTTTAATAATGCTAATCATAATTTATTTAGGTTTTAATATATTAATATTAATTAATATTTTGGCTTAAGAATTATCGATAAAATAAATTTTATAAATAATATAAATATATAAATATTTATTTTCGAAATAAAAAATAAGAATAATATATATTGCGATAGAATATTTTAAATTATTAATATTTTGAACTATAATAAACGCAGCTATTTTATAAATTTTAACGTTAGATAAAAATTAAAATAATTATATTTTATTAATTAATAATAAGAAATATTTTATATTAAAACAAATTAATAATATCTAGTGCCACAAAAAACGCATTTCGTACTTTCTCATCTGCACTAAACGACTCTAGGTCTAGGCTTCTCTGCAAATACTATAACCCAACTCCTTGTAGAATAGCAACATTATCAAAGAAATGTCAAATAGCAGGGAGATTGGCGCCCTATATAGCAGAAGAGTCAGGTCTATCTGAGCGTATAGAGTGGAGTTATATCAATACGTCTAAGTCTCGAATACTTTATATAATAACTTCGCCTGAAGGTATCAATCTTATGTCTTTGACGAAGGAAACCATATATATATATTAAAGCTTCTGTGTAGACGACTGCGCTATAGTATATGTTCAGGCCACAAAATGTTTCAAAGTCACCGCAGCTCCAAAGGAAGATGATACAAACGAGGACCCGAATAAGTCTACTTGTATATTTTTATACTATAATAGAACTTTCAAAGTTTTAGGAATACCTTATAAGAGCTACAAGGTATGCAAACTACTTAGAGATACTATGATTAAAGCGTATACGTCAAGCATACATATCAAGCTACTAGACACTTTCGCGCTTGCTCAAAATATTAGAGCACAATAACGATGCTGACTTTACTGGATCATTTGATTCCAATATCTATCTCATATAATCTTCTACCATCACATCTTCAATGCTATCGTGCTCTTGGCTATAGCCTGAAGATATTGGCAGTACCGTAGGGCGTTTATAGAGAGCTCTAGATACGTCTGTTCCTCTAGTTCTAGGATATGGCCTCGTCTCCACAGTATATGATCTTAAAAAACCTGTGTAGCTTCTGTTACCCTTTCCTACGTTTACTAGTTCTCTACACCTAGTAGTAGAACTTACAGAAATTGTGTCTATAAGTTCCTACGCAGAGGATATATCATCATCCGATACATCAATCATATTTGTCGAAGATATTTTATATCCATCAGTTGATAGACATAACCATACTAATGTCCTATGGTCCGGTGTAGAATACAGTGTGTTTCTTCTCTTGAATCTCTTGTCTATGGCAAGGTTAAGCTCTCTATCTGTTGACACTTTTGTATAGTATTCTTTGTCGATCTTGACACAGTTTAGAGAGACAACCGTAGAGTCTCCCAGAGACGACTCTATGAGCTCAGATCCATCCCTTATATAGTTCCCGATGTCTATGACGAGGTACAAGTATGATCCTGTTTCTATATAGTATATACGGACGAAAGCTCAAATCCAATGCCTATGTACTACGTTGATAGGATAATTGTTTCTAACATATTCGTCTGTTATGCTTCTGTGCAGGTTCACGTCTGGGGACGTTTTTCTCTAGAGCTGACATTTTTTTTTTTTAAAAACATGCGCATAATTTCAGATTCATAGAAACTCAGAGAATGTAAAGAAGTGATATGAAATGAACGTTACAATAAGACGGATAAACTCAGCGAACTAAAGAGCTTGGACATACTTGAGGTAATAGAAACATAGTACATATAGATAGAGCTAGGTGATAAGCATGCGGGAACGCTCCTGTTCTCATGTTTATAGCCCTAGCTCTGCTAGTTTCTTTAACAGGCTATCATCTGCAACGTCCCTGCTAACAGCAGTAGGGTCAGCCTTAGCTTTCGTCCTGTTTATTTTCACAGGCATCTCAACATTGACATTTATCTCGTTCAAAAACCCTCTCTCTAACTCTATAGCAATAGTTCCAGCTATCGTAGGTTTGAGGTTCTCTATCGAATCAGTACTAGCCTTGAATATAAATAAGAGTATCACAGATACAGTAACACCGAGACTTGTTCTATCGAAGATAGTCTCTAGGCTCTTCACCTGGAACTTCTTAGTATCACTATTTATTACTCCGAACGCATTGTCTATGTTATTAGCAACTTTCTACCAACGGTTCTTGTCTGGTTTCAAGCTCTTCTCAACTGAGACAGTGAGGCGTCTGCTCTTTCCTGCTTCTGCAAAGTAGTCTGCGGCGAAACCTGGCAGGCATAGGTAGACGAATTTGCTTCCATACCCTCTGCCGTTATAGAACGGTATAGGGACATTATCAAACCTGATAGTAGTGCTACTATAGTTACCGTGTTTGAAGGAGATAGGTGCTTTCCAGTATCTTGCCTCAGGCTTAGTCTTTCTGGTAAGGTCGTTGGTGGTCTTATTTTTCGCTGTCAGAACAGGCATTAAAATCTCGATCTTTCCCATAGTAGAGCTTGTCCATGAGCCGAAAGTCGTGAAAGGATTCTTGTTAGTGGGTAAAGTTTGCTTTTTCTCCTCAGGGGTTGGAGTAGGTAGAGTATACTTCTTTGCCAAGGGGGTCTCCGGAAGCTTCATCTTCATGTTCAATACTTCTTTACTTGGGGTTACCTTTCCAGACTTCTTTATTTCCGGAGATATAGGCTTCTGCTCCTTATTCTCACCTTCTTGCTGAATTTCTTCATACACCCCTTCGTCGTCGCTGATTTCCACCTCTTCCTCTTCCTCATACCCCTTAGGGATATTAAGGTCCTTGGTTTCTTCTGACATTTTGACGCGTTGTTTCTGTAACGTTACAGTGAGTATAAAGAAAGTTTTCAAATATAACAGTCTGGTTAACTGTGTTTATCCCGCAACGGCCTTGGCGTTGCCGCTATTATATCTAGTATACGCTCCTATTTCCCGTCGATTTTAGACCCCTTATTATAAATCCCATAGGCGTATTTTCTACACTAGACATAGAGATAAGCCTACATCTATCTATAATACGAATTGGGATAGTATTAAGGAGACCAGATAGGACACCGAGTACTTCTCTACCCTCAAGCAACGTAACAGAGCCCATAGGGACTTCAGTTACGAGTATAGATGCTTTGAAATATAATAAACTACATAATATAAGCAACAGGTTGTCCGGAGATATAGGCAAGTAATCATACCTTATCCTAATATATAGACATAAGCATAGGAAGTCAGTTTTGACAACCGGATCATTAGGGTCTGGTTCAAATAGAGCCTCTGCTGTGTCTACGTCCATCTTAACGCATACTATACGCCTGCTTAGAGCATCTGACATAAACTCAGGGTCTCTTTCTACATCAGGTAACCTATTCGTAGCGATAATCATTGAACAAACAGCCTTCGAAGAAAACTCTCCTACTTTCAATATATCAGATCCTGTAACATTTTTGAACATAGACATATTCACTCTTTTATTGTCCAAATCTAGCTCATAACACGTCACCATTCTAGACCTGACTATGATCTGAGCTACTTTGTCCTCTACTCCCTCATATGTCTTCGTAAGTATATTGTCAGGTAGCATCCCTGTACACCCTAACAACGCTGCAGAAGCTATTCTTATTGCCGTACTCTTACCAGACCCCCCTGATCCACATAACATCATACATCTAGGTCTTGCTACTGGATCTCTAGCAGCATTTCCTATCACCCATATATACGTTACCAAGGATCTAACATCTGTAAACAACGGACGAAGAAAGTTGAGTATTTTGCCCACCCTGGAAAGATATACCTCTCCGGTATGTTTATATGATCAGCAGGTTGGTAGCATAGCCCATACACAAAACCTGGTATCTTTGAGTTTCTCTTTGCGAGAGGAAATGGTCCTACAGGGTCGAACACTAGGAGCCTTCTTGCTACTATTATCTCTATCGCTAGTCTTTCCGTTCCTATACAGACACTCACAGGTACATAGGTTACAGAATTTGCACCACTGGCCTTGGCTAGCTTGCTGTAATATGGCTCGTACGATGTTATATAGTTAACTGACACGTTGTCATTTCCAACTATTTGGCTTATTCTTAGTACTGCTGTCTTAGACACGAGGGATATCCAGTAGTTTGAGACATCTAAGAACAACATTTGCTGTCCATATAGATCAACACAGAGTCCTTTTTTGACTATATGCTTGTCTAATACCTCCCACTTTTCAGATCCAGGTAGATTGACCACTAACTTATCCCATTTATCATCCCTTCTGTAGTTTAAACTTCCCATAGTAACGTTCTTCTCACCAGAATGCTATGCAAGCGATCAACGTAGGTTGTTCGCCAACACAATAAACAAAGATGTGTGCTACGTTGGATAAGATAAAAGTTGTTGTATCTAATAGATATGAATCTATAAGATGGGCTGGGTCTACTGCTTCTGGCGACTTCACGGTAATAACGGTCCTAGGTAATAGTATATTGAAGAGATACATTTGCGACCCTATGTCATGGAAGCCTGATATCAAGACTATTGAGACTCTGTGCTTTGTGGAGCGTGATAAAGAGCTAGGGTCAGAGGTCTCTATCTCTCCTCGAGACCAGACCAAGATATCCAGCTCTAGACGGGCTGCTGTCTTTGGCGTCAATATAGGAGATGATTGCACTAGCGATGCATATAAGAAGTACACTGAAGTTAAAGGATATACGTTGTCTTACGACATAGAAACTAACATAGAAGGCTTAAGAGAAAGTAGGTATGGTCTAGCAAACGAAGATATATTGTCTATTGCAGCTAAATGTTCGTGTTCCATAGAGTTCTATATAGACAAAGGTAGTGCTGACTCTTTATCTGACATAGTCTTTAAGTTTGTTATGTTTGTTGCAGACCACATGCCGATATGGCTGATAGGATAGAACTGTTATATATTCGATAATGACTGTATGAGGTGTAAATGCGATGATAGCTTAAAGGATTTGTTCTCTGTATCTAGGATAGGAGCGTTTGGAAAAGCATCCTACGGCTGTATACTCAACATACCTGGTATATACAACGTTGATCTTATAGTATATATAAACAAAAGTTTGTACAAACTTCCATCGTTCAAACTAAAGGATATTGCCAAACATTTTAATGTCACTGAGAAAATAGAGATACCAAGTATGGACAGTAGAGTAAATCCAGAGTCTCTCAGAGTATATAACATAAACGATTATATTGTTACTATAGATATCTGGAAAAAGGAAAGGATAGAGTATTTCATACCTAGCTTGGCTCTGTATACAGCATCTCCCGTTTATGATTGTTGCAGATATGTCACAGGAACTATGGCTCCTCTTGGGTATTCTTCTTATCTCATGAGTAAAGGATTCGCTATGAAATGGAGCAGATGCACAGAGCCACAAAACTATTCAGGAGGGTATGTTATAAAACCAATAAAAGGAATTCATAGAAATATAGTAGTATATGACTTTAATTCAATATATCCTTCTATCATATTATCATGCAACATAGATCCTCATACTATAGGGATAGAACGATATTCACATTCAATGCCTACTGGCACGGTAAATACGTCCGGTAACATCACTAAGGTATAGTTAGATAGAAAGGTCGTTGCCTTCAATAATATATCCAACTCTCCTATATATGAATTTATGAGGTTTCTCATAAAAGAAAGATCTTTATATAAGAAAACGAATCCAATATATGTATCGTTACTGAAGGTGTTGGCTAATAGCCTCTACGGATCTCTGGGATATGACAAATCCGCTGTGTATAGTCCTTTATACGCTGCTGCTATCACAGCCATAGGCAGCAATTGTATAAAGACTGCATCTAGCTTTCTATTGGGAGGTGGTTTGACAACTCTATACGGAGACACTGACTCTGTGATGGTGTCATCTGATAGAACAAAGTCAGAAGCGATATGTTTGGTCAATGTAAAACTGAAAGAATTCCACTCTGAAATATTTAAAACAACCTTACACATGATAAAAATTGAAATAGAACAGTATTATATTAAAGGTGTGATAATAGACAAGAAGAGGTACTATATATTGAGAGAAGATAGTACAGTAAAGAGTATAGGAGTTTCTATAGCTAGGAGGAACACTTCTGCAATATGCAAAGCAGCGGCTCTGGTATCAATAAACTCTCTATTCAAAGACTCTAGACAAGAATCTATAGACGAAATTGCAGGCTTTATATTCTCTGTATCTGAAATAGCAGTAAATAGTAAGTTTATACTAAAGGATATATCCAGATATATCAAGCGGAATGGTCTTAGCGGATATAAATATAAGGACTCTACAAAGATAAAGATTTTTATACCAGAATCTAGCGCGAGATTAAATTCTATGGTAGATATAGACGTCTCTTCTTTTATAAAGAGTATCTCAGAAGAAATAGAGAGGTTCACCGTACCAGGAATGTTGGGAAAAACTTCAGATATAACTAGAGCAGCTAGTATAAATTCGTAGTGATACTCATAATAGCACTCAGGGTATAAGTTTTTTTTTAAAACAGCAATATCCTAATGTGTCCGATAGATCTTCCTTATTCCTAAATTGGTATATAATCACTAGAGATAGTAACTCCTTCAGAGATCCAGCGTATAGTATCAAGATAGCCACGCTTTATATGCATATAACGCAATAAGGCAGTTACATCATCTTTCTCTCCAGAATTGCTGTTCACTAGCGTTACAGAGTCTTCTTGAGTTCCTTTAACAATAGTAAAAAAAAAAGTGCGTTCCGGCTGCGTAGCGTAATACAGTCAATTCATCGTATACCTATAGGGTATTGTGACAGGTCTCTGGTTCCGTTATACGTACAACTTTTGTGCGCTCTGTCTATCTCATCGAATATATATATTTCACTACAGCTTCGTAAACTATTGACTCTCCTCTACCTATATCCTTATATCCCAAGTACTTGTAGAAGTCTACCCTTTTATATCCATCATCAGATATATTCCGAGGATAACTTTCACAATCCATATGCACGTACCTTAGTCTATTCTTCAAGATATTATTAACAAAGTATCCGTAAGCCCCTATTTCAGGCATCTTGTACTCAACCTCTTTGAAGCCCCTGGATACATATTTCAAGGTACAGTCTCTTAGATTTATTTCTGTCTCCTTTGTCCCAAGATGATCCCACTTCACGAAATTTCCCTTGCGGCTCAAGTTGTAATATAGAGAAACTGCACATACCCCTGAGACAAAGCATTGAACTATAGTAAAATAAAAGCTTAAAATTTGTGCTAACGCGCTATAGTATTTAGACCATATCAGTTGTATCTTGTATCCGTTCGATATTCCGTTTATCAGACCATAATTGGTTCTACGTCCTAGGCTATCTCTACGGTAGCAAGGATAGTTCATACCACCAGGGCTGTATATACCACCGAAATGGTTGCTCTCTGTATCGTATTGAGAATTATTAGAAGTATCATTTCCAGGATCGTCGTTAGAATCTGCGAGAGAGTCGGTATCTAAAGCTTCTCCAGTAGAACATTCATTGTCTTTTTTTGTAATATTCCACTTGACTCCTAGCTCTGTGGTTTTGAGTATAAAGATTGCTGCTCCTAGAGCAGACCCTAAAGAACAGAAGTCCCAGTCTGAATCGTCTGTACATGCTCTACTAGTATATATAACATAGTCTTTTTTTAGAAGACGATAATGAGCTTCCGATCTTAGCAACGTTCTTTATTATATACATAGAAAACTATCGTCGGTACAGCAATAAAGGAAACAACTTGAACCTATAGCAGAGAGAAGTTTGCACACATTGTAGCAGATGTTGCAGAATATAGGGACGATACTAATCCAACCATTTCAGGAGTTTTTGTATAGTCGTATACTATCAATGTCTCTATCTACGCTAGACCTCTAGCAAGCATTCCATCCCTTGTGGTTATTAGGAGATTGGATAGATTTACCCTAAAGCACATAAGCTCTACTATATTCTCAATATCGTCTCCTTCTAGTTCTATCCTGTAATAATTATATACCACATATAGGCCTATTCTACAGACATCCTTCATAATATCTTTAGAAAGGTGAGACAATACCACTGGACTATATGCCCCACGCAGGTTTTGTACAAGCTTACCCATATCTGTTGAATTATATGATATACATGCAATGAATTCTCCTACTTTACAGTACCATATAGGTCTCATCTGAGCTTTTACAGTATCCTCTGTTGTGTCTCCAAACACGAACATTGTACTACACGTATTTTTTTCTCTACCTTCCAGCCGTCCCTTTAGCAGATCTGATATCATATCTAATCCTGTAGCTTCCTCCGAGTTCACTCTATAAGCATCCAATGCTGCTTGCTGCGAAGCTCGGCACAGCGACATTATGCACCTAACAAAGGATAAACCCGTAGACGGATTGGTTTTGTTGTTCAGTAAGACCTTAGATTTTCTGCATATGATATATGTACCTCCGTCTCTTCCCCTTATCACACACGTTGCTGATATTCTAGCTATTCTGCTTATATCACCTATTCTGCCTTGGGACATCTGTTGTCTCATAATGTCCTTAACACTCTTTACAGCCTCCTTCAAGAAAGTTTTGGTGCCTGCATTGTTCTTTATCCTTTCGCTGAACATTCTATTGTACGATGAGCCGTTTCTAGTCCAATCTCCTATGGCCAATTTTCTCTCACAAGCAAGTATCCCATCAAAACTCAAAGTTGTGTATTCTACAAATCTCATGTCTCCTTCTGTACCGTCCCATGCATAGTAATCGCTGCAATGTTCCTTTACATAACTGAGAGCAGACTCTAGGTCATTGTCTAATGGATAGACCCAAAGCATAGCCTCCTCTATTGCCTGAGGCGTGCCCAGTAGATATATGTGTGCTTCGTCTCTATCATAGTCTCCATAAAAGTAACTGAAGACTTTAGGATAAATACCTAGGCACTCTTTCTCCCAGAACATGACTCTGAAAGGTTGATTGTTATACTTAGATAGAGACGGTAGTCTTTCTAACATGACATAGTCCCCTTCTCTAAGCTCTCTTTCTATGTATATGAGACCTTGCATACCATCTGTATACTGCATAGGCAGACAGAAAATTATCTTGGAGGCTAGGTTTCCTGATATAAACAATACTCTGGGATCGCTATAGATATGCGGTATATATACTAGCCTCGCGCTGCCAGAAACCGGAGTAGACATTATACTTCTGAGATGTTCTTCCTTTCCATAGTTAGTTCTTTTCAATTCTTTAATATAGTCCTTTGGATCGTTCTCAAACGCTTTCGTGGCCGCTATATAATACTGTGTGCGTATATCCCCTGATCTGAAGGACAGTGAGTATAGAGGAAGAAGGTTCCCTGTAGGACTCAAACACATATGTCCAAAACACGCTCCTCGGTGAAGTGGACAACCTGCGCTGTACTCGCTCTGAGTTTTAACCTTTACTGTCTCCTTTGGAATATTGTCTTTGTTATGCTGAACCAGCTCTATAGCAGACACTCTATACCCTCTTTTCACCTTAGCTCTACTGAACACTCTCCTTTCTACATAAGATTTCTCTATAACAGAAAGTGACATGCTTTCCTCTGTCGATAATATGTAACATAAAAAATTAGTATAATGAGTGTATTAGATTTATCTTAACAAATGAAATTGAGTAGGGACTCTAGTCTAAGTACAGTATGAAACTTTGTACAGATGTTATAGCTGGATATATAGAGATGTATTTGCTATGTTCAGGCTTCTAGAATATAATAGAAGTTATTGTTCATAGTACAGTGTATTATTTATACAACGAAGTTGCATAAATCATTCTTCTGTCATTAGTATATATACTTGATACTGTATCTTATACGAATTTTTAAATATAGGTAGCACATTTTTGTTTAGATCGTTCGACTAATCCTAATTATCTGAGTCATATCCAGATCCTTTGTATTGGAATCCACCTTCGTCAGCGAGCTGTGCTTTGGTAATATATCTATCCATCTCCTCAATTTTTTCGATCTTAGCCCTATAAACGTCATCGTTCTATTTTGTCACTAGAATAGACTTGGCTGTATACATATTTTCGCCGATTCTGGCTATAGTAGCAGTGAGCTCAACTCTACTATTCATGAACTTCGATACAAAGTCTTCCTGAATGTCAGTAGTATCGTTACCTATATTATTCTATATAGCTATGTCTTTATACCTCCATATCACTCTCTGTTCTCCTGCAAAAGGTATCAACCAATCAGAAACCAGTTCAGGTTCACCTCTTGCGATCCTTGTGTCAGTGAAATTAGCATGTATACCTTCTACTCTATACCATCGCATATAAGCATTGTTATGACACCTACGGGATTCCATTTCGCAAGGGCAAGGGTTTAGGATAGTGACCTCTAATGTTTCTAACTCCAATTTCTTTACAGTACTATTTTTTTGTACTCCAAGGATTCTCAACATCTTCTGACTCCTTTGTATATTTCTCCTTTAAATGTAAGAAACAGGTAAGAGTATGTCTCTGTACAGTATGATGTATGCCATAGAGCAACGAAGTTGCAGGAGTACACACAGAAACAAGTATATCCACCATCGACCGCAATGATAAGAATCAGCAATCAAGTAAGCAGATCATGTAGAGCATGTGGATCTGTCATAAAGATAAGCTTTCATCAAATGAGAGCTGCAGATGAACCTTCAACTGAAGTCTGGTCATGTGGAAACTGCCCAGTAAATAAGTCTAGGATACGTTTTTCTGTACCAACAGAGCAAAGGCACGCATCATACCCTAGATCTTCACACGTGAGATCAGCTTCAGATAAAATATATGGGAGTAGATCTGGGCTAATGTATTATTTATACGCTGAGCTATCTTTATCACAGATTTCACCGCTGTATTCGGGGATAGAGGCCGTTGGTAACGTTAGATACTCCTGTGCTGTATTGAGCGAAAATGAAATAAAGGTTCCTGGTCACGTATATGAATCTGGTATATATTCTAAGATGTTGGTACACACAAAGCATCGTACTCAATTTTCTCCAAAGTGTGAGATAACAGATATAGCTGTCCATGAGAACAATGTATCACTAAAGAACAGAGATCCAGAGAAGGATGGTGTATTCCGTCTGAGGAGACTACACAATGCATATGATATATACGTATACTCTAGACATGTATCAGGAAAGGAGGAACATACGGCTATTATCAAGCTTGATGACTTCAATATCGATAAAAGATATTCTGCCTTGGTATCTCTTTATCTAGTGCAAGAATCATGGCCGAACATTAGAGACTTTGTCTCCAGAGACTATGTTTCGGCTATAAACAACCTCAGCCCCAGAGCATAGGACTCAAAAAGAATGCAAAAGAAGGATGCAATTTACTCCCCTAAAGTAGATGGAGAGAGAGCATATATGATATTGTATAAAGGTGTTGCCCATATGTTCTCTAAAGGAAGGGGATATGCTTATATAGGTTGGATCGTACTGAGAAAAAAGCATAGCTTACCCAAGCCTGTAGTAATAGATGTAGAGAATACGTTGTCAAATGGATGCTTCTTTATAGACATGTTGACAGACAGAAATGGTCTTCTATCTCCCAAGGTCAGGGACTACAGCTGGTCTCTGAATAAAGTGATATGGCTGAAGGAACATCTAGAACTAGACTTTGTGTCGCTGAAGCCATACTACCATATACTAAATAAGGCGGAAAGGTCATGTTTTAACCTCCAATATCCTACTGACGGTATAGTCGCGTCATAGAAGGGAGATACTACAGCCAGGAAGATGAAGCAGGAGAGATCCATAGAGCTTATGCTAAAGGATGGCGGATGCCTCGTTACCTCTGACAATGACGTTGTGTTAGAAAACGTTTATATACCAAATGGTTTAATGATAGGAGATATAGTAGAGGTTAGTTTCAAACTCAACAGAGACGGTTCCACTATTATATCAAAACCAATATTTAAGAGAGCAGACAAAACAATAGCCAATAGCACCAGCGCAGTTTCTAGCGTATTAGAATCTTTCAGCTGCGTTAGCAGAAGTGATGAGACAAGAAGACGGAACGTTATAATGTGGTATGACTCTTTGAGGTCTTTGTTAGTTAAGGAAGCTGTAAATAGATATAGTGATAGAAAGATAATAATAGACATAGGGTCTGGTACCGGCCAGTCATTGGATTCTCTGACCAACGACAGAGGTGTATCATACATTCTAGTCGAGCCAGATGGAGCTAAATACGAGCAGCTGAAGCGTCGGGCTTCCGTGAGCAAAATTTCTACAGACCCGAAGGATATACTTTCCAATGTTCGTAGTCTCAAGTCTGGCTCTCAGACTTATATGGTGATACAATGCAATCTTAATTCCATAGTCTCAGACGAAGACCTTATGTCGTCTATATATACCGAAATAGGAGCGGTTCTCGCTACCTTCAGTGCCCATTTTGTCATTCCAGAGTTATACGATTTGTCAATATATTGGTCCATACCGGTACTCGGCTGCTTTTATCCATACGACAACATAAAGACTCATCAATGTCTGGTGAACTCATTAGGTGTCACTATGAGGAGAGACACAGAAACATCTTGTTCTGTGAAGTAGGGAGGTGACAAGAAATATGAGAAACCCTATACCACTACTCAAGAATATTCTGTGTTTTCTTCTGTTATGAAAGCTACGGATATGCTATAAGCCCCGGGGCGCCAGTTGGACGAAGAGGCAAACAGCATATGCAGTAAAGTATACGTTATACTCTAAAAAGATGTCTATATACAAATTTACACTCAAGTTTTTATGTATCTGGTGTTTAAAAAATCGCAAAGCAACGTGGTTGCAGTATAATACCCTATACCGGGAAACATATATCATAGATGAGTATGAGTATAAAGACTACTATAACAGTGAAATTGAATATAACACCACTTACTATACCACACGCGAGGAACCTGAGACAAAATACCAGAGGCGTAATCCAACGTGTATATTTGAGTTTGTGATAAATATACGGAGGAGGATCAGGGCAATATTCCGCACGGAAAGAAAACTCACCCTATCCATAACCTTATCCGACGCTGATAAGTTAAAGTTTTCCCTTCCGTTTTTTTCTGAGTCTAAAGAAGAGGAAGAGGAAAGTAGTATGTCTTTCGCTATCAACTTTGAACGTATCGGAGTATTATCGTAGGAAGTTGATTCTCTGAGCTCTGAAGGTAGATAGTCGAGATATTTACTTAGGTTAGCGTAATTCTGGTATATATATCACAGTTTACAAGCTTACAACAGTAAGATACTTTTTTTAAAAAAACTGTAATAACTATAAACATAAACTTTGAGACGTTCTAAGCATCTGCGAAAATTACTGGTTCGCCATCATCATCATTGTCATGTCTTTTGCTGGTTCCGATTTTTGGTTTTCTTCTCTTCCTTGTGACAGGTGTTTCTGCCGCTGAGACTTCAGCCTGGGATTGATCCGGAGTCTCTTCAACTATTACAGGGGGTGAAACTCCGTTCATAATAGAGAACCTTGGGATAATCCGACGAACTTGGGACACAGGTTGTTGCGTGTCATATCCTTGAGCAATGCTCGTCTGTATATCATATCTTCCGCCTGCGCCGCGATAATATCCTGGGACATAAGTGTCTGAGTACATTGACTTCGTTGGAATAAAGTTTATGTTAGGGTGTTGATAGAAACCTTTATTCCGTTGACCCCTCTGTTCACTATCTGGTCTGTAGACCTCGGGAACTACTCTTATCCCGCCTGAATACTGAACTGAGCCTACCGAGCTAGGCTATAGCTGTACCTCTGGCTTCTGTTGCTGTTTATGTTGCTTAATCTCAGGGTCATCAGCTTGCTCTACTGTCATTATCTCTCCTTTTGGTTTCATTAACTTCTGATCTTCTATATTAGAGGATACAATTGAATTTGCTACGTAGACCATTACCTCTTCCCCAACTTCTTTCAATTTTCTAGAGCTTCTCTCTTCTACTAACGCTCCCTGCTTTTTTCTTGTGTCCACGATAGCACCGTAAGGCCACATTAGTACTTGAGCATACCCTCTTTCTACAGGGAGACAAAGTTAAGCGTCACAGTCAAATACTATCTATTCATATACGCTCTTCAAACACTTGACCACAGAACCTTTGTCCAACGCTTCGTCTGTGTATTAGGAGACAGTATAGATAAGATTCTCAAACGTTATACGTAAGTCTGTAGATAACACAACCCTTCTTTTCTCCGGCTTCTCTTGCTTTTCCGGCTTCTCTTGTCTGTCTTGTTTAACGTCTTTCTTTTTGCGAGATAAATTTCTTAGAGGAGACTTTCTTGATAGCATCTTTATACTCCGATGCTTATAGAATCAAGTATATCCAATATTGTTCCTTCTTCTTCTTCTAATTCCCAGGTATCTGTAGTATATATTGTTGACGATGTATCAAAAGCCCTGCTCTTATTTAAATTATTTCTAATACAAGATTATCCAACCGACGTAAAGAGCATATTGCAATAGCAAGCTGTGCCCCGCGTCGAAAGCATAATTAATCCCGTGGCTCCGATATATATATTTAAATAATTAATTTGAATTTCTTATAGAGCAATATAATAGTTTTGCTCTTAATTTTATTTATTAATTAAAAATTAAATGTTTTAATTTTAAAATACTCGGCAGAATTATATTAAATAAATTTAAAAATCTTTTTTATAATTAAACTATTAATTTTTTGCTATTAAAATTTTTAAAATAATATTTTGATAATAATAATTATATTTTTTTAACGAAGCTCCAACGATAAAGCTTTGTTAGCTTGTTTTTTATATATAATAAAAGCTTTTATAAATAGCTTTAAATCGATTTTATAAAAATTATTATTTTTGTTATAAATAATATAAAAAATAATAAATAAATTAATTATATAACCGGCTTTTGTTTGTTAAATATTTTTCGATTTTTTAAAACGGCCTTTGCTTTTTTTTACGAATTATATTGGAAATATAAGAGGCTCACGGGTTTTGGCAATAGGTAAACATTATATATTGCTATATAAAAATAATTTTAAATAATTTAATTAATTTTAAAATTTTTATTTTTAAAAATTAAAAATTTTAAAATTTTTTATCGAAGTAAATCGAAGNTTTTAATATATAATANGCTAATCCATAGNTTNTNTATTATNTAATTTGNATTAANTTCTTAATAATAATTAAATATTAAAATTAAAATAATTTTATAATTTTATATTTAATTAATTATAAATAAAATTAAATATTTTTAAAAATTTTAATTTTAAATGGGCAACAATATTATTAATATATTTCCAATAAATCAATATTACTATATCAATAAGTGATATCTTCGTTGTTACGATCAATTGCCTCGCCAGGACAGCTTTGTTGTTACACAAAAGAATTTTTGTGATTCGCCTATTCACCAGATTTTCAACTGGAACGCTTAGGTAATCCTCACGTTCGGTCAAAAGGTGCGGCACCTATTTCTTGCGGCACTCTTTTCTTACCTCAATACAAAACATGCCGCCGCGAACTCAGCCCAGATACAAGATCACCTGGTGGATGCGGCTTCAGTCGAAGATTCGATATTTGCACACCCCACTAGATCTTCGGGGTAGCGTCGTGCGACTCCGGCACGACCATCGTCACCCATACTTTGCACTATTCAAGTTGTTCATTGTACAGCTGCAAATGCCATCGAGGAATTGGTCTTATGATTATCCATTACCTGAGGCACTTGCCCCTAAGGATATCGCAGATAACGAGACTCTCTTTGATCGCCATCATCCTAATATATTCAATCTGAGATACATCCCTATCTGGACCATACGCGATACCCCTCTCCGTGCTATCTATCGCCTCTATGAGATCTTTATGACGCGGGAATTTGTCTTGCTTCGCCTCGAATGCGAGTATATGTGGCGTCATTCCGGTCGAAAATGGTCTCTACGTTCAATACCCGACCCTTGTGATCCAGATCCTGTTCGATACGCCATGCTTGCTTCTATTGTTGAAGAGTTAGTCAGGGCTTTCAACTGGCGCCTTCAACATGGCCTAAGAAGAGATGGGAATCATGTTCGCAGAAGTATAGAGAATCCGTGGCCGAAGTATGATCCGGAAGTTACGCCTCCTTGGACAGCCTCTGTTCCTCCTATACAGGAAGAGGATCTGCGCGAGCTTCCTTTGGAGATGGTACAAAATGGCCAATTGATTCTTGAAGAGGAAGGTTGTGAGAGCTTTATTCTCCGAAACTTTGATGCCCCTACTCGTTATTTATATACGACATGATGCTTACCTCAACTCAACTCGGCATATTAACGGAGACAATTCATCTTAATAAGGTTGGACGCCATTATTAAAGTATGAGGGACACGTCGCTGCTGTGCTGGTAGTTGGTTGACCGTTGTTATGGGGATGATAGTTACCGGTAGATGAAGGTTAGTGGAATTCTGAGGAGACAATACACATCTGCGACAGAGCTAGTAGAAGCAGCTATCGCAGCAGGCTTGGTGAGTTACTAGAAGATGGGCATGCTAAACAGCGAGTTGTTATTGGAAAAGGGAAGGGCAAAGCAGCGAATACAAGGTCTCTAGACCTTAAGTGCCTTAGATAAGATCTCTTCGGATTACTCCAAATTTTCATTGTCTAACGATAAATCCGATTGCCAAGCTTCAATATCTGTTACACTCTGATTGTCATGACCTACTTCTTCCTGTGTTTCTTCGAACCACCCTTTGTCTCTTCCGTGCCTTTTCCCTTGACGTCCAATGTCCATGTATAGTATTGAGTTCCACTTTTGTCAGTGTAGGAATAGCAGCCTTGTCTCTCGGTGTAGATCCAATCCTCCTCTTTCACTTCAATATCCTTCGCACCATCTCTAGCACAACGATAATAGGTTGAGCCATCTCTATTGCTTTTCGACTTGACTATAAGTTCGATGGGGATCGAGTTGCTCGTGATATAAGGGCTTTGCGTGCTTTCCTGAGCTGTTGTTCCAGTGGAAGGGGCTTCAACAAGATGCTGAGCACGCACAGCGTATGCCTTGTTGTTATCGGACCCCGGATAGCTGCTGGAAGAGAACAAGTCCTCTTTGTACACATCTCGGTATTCAGTCGCTACCTTCTCCATATGATTGGGTTCGGGCGCCATATCGAACCCGTTCATGTTGAGATTTTGAAAATATTCCATGTCTAAAGGCCCTCCGTTCGCTTCCCTAAAG
Organism: Chlorociboria aeruginascens; assembly: GCA_002276475.2. NCBI lineage: Eukaryota > Fungi > Ascomycota > Leotiomycetes > Helotiales > Chlorociboriaceae > Chlorociboria > Chlorociboria aeruginascens. The sequence continues at coordinate 30,092 of NCSK02000172.1, read as the reverse complement.
TGCTTGAAAAGAGCCAACGCATCTCCCATGTCACCTTTCTTACTTCCTCGCTTCGAATACGCAATCCTTCTAAGTTTTCTTTCCAGCGCCCATTCAAATGGGGCCGCCCAGACTCTAAGTGACTTCCCATCGAAGAGGAGTATGTTCTGCTCATAAGCCCGTGCAAAAATGGTCTCGCTAGCTGCTGTGGTTGCCCATATCTGCAAACCATCATTCATCCATTCCGACTCGAATTTCTCCTCTTGCGCCACTAAGTCTATCGCATCTTTAAGCGGAGACTTGATTTCATCATCCTGAGCCCATTGAGGATCAATCATGTAATCAAGATCCCCCGTCGTCTCGCGATTCTTGAAGTAGCTCACCGCGAGGAAACCGCCGACGGTGACGACGTTGATTGGTGCAAAAGCATAGAGGAAATCATTTTTTGCCATTTCTTGGTCGAGTCGCTTCAGGGCTGCTCAGACGCGTATATAATCAGTGAAGTAACGGTGCTACTGGGATCTCACGCTACCTGCCTTTCTCGAAATCGCTGGCATTCAGGAACTTCTTGACAGAGGGCATTGCGATCGTGGTTATGGCTTCAACTTCAAGCTTAAGGATATGGATAATTAAGCTGTCTGTGATCAAAACTCTGCAGGAAATGCAGAACATGTTATATGATTAATGATGCAAGCGACCTTCGAAGTGTGTGCTGAGGCCACTGCAACGCTACTTCCTGATGCTCCACACAACGCCCTGCTATCCCATGATTCTGCGTAATCTTGTGTTTGAGCAAAAGGTGTATCATATAATGCATAACAGAGGCACCCAGTATCGATCAGAATATCGGCTTGATTAAGGATAAATATCACCTGCAATCATATGCATTATTATGAGTCATTATACTTCTGAACGTTCCTTGGAATGAGTCATTTATTGCTTTTCTAACCTCTTTAGGGGCGTTAAATGCGCTGCCAGGCTCACAATAAGGTCAGAGTAGCGAAAGGGCATATTTGTGAGGGTTTTGAGGAGGTCTGAAAGGTCTAAAGAGCAAAAGAAAGCTCGGAAATGGTTTAAATATATGGTAGCGTAGTTTGAAAGTTTCCAGCAGTGGTATTTTCTCCAAAGAAAATCGATGCAGATGGTAGGGTTTGTGACGGAAGCCTGTATGGCGAACTTGATGGCGGTCTTCTGTAGGAAGGTGGCAATGTCGAGTTTATTCTTTCATAAGTAGTAAGGTCGATGGAAATGAGCATAAAAGCGAATTATTGTGTTATTCCATTTTTGGATCTGAGGTGGAGATCGAAATCCCTGTCGTCTCAACAATTTACCTATGGTGTAATTCCAAAGCGTCCTTCAAGGTCTCAACTTCAGCTTTACCAGCCTTGGCCCAATTCACGCCTTTTCCCACTCCTTTTGCGACGAACAGTTCCTCTGCAGCCTGATTTCGAATCTTTGGAAATGGATGTAAGAGCATGCTAGTGAGCTTTTGTAATGCGTCTGGATAAAGTTGCATTAACCCTCCATACATCTTAATGGAAGCCTCAAGCTTCCGTACGTTTCCGCTTTTAAAATGGGCTTTTTGAACAAGCAGATATAGAGAGCGCCAACTTCAATAATTAACTGAGTCCTAGCATTTCAATAAGAGAGCACTTACTTTAATGAACTTCTCTGCATAATTTGCGCATCGAATAAAAAGCCGATAGCCTCCATTGTGGGTACCAATATCCGGTCATTAGAAATATTCTTTTCCAAAACTTCTAATAAGGTTTCGCAGATCAGATTAATATTTCCAGTCTCGCAAAAAGCAACAAGGGCAGCTCTGCTATTACGGATCAAATCCTCAGATCCTGTATCTGCCGAGCTCACGTAGCCTTCTAGCATCTCTATACTCCATTTGTGTTCGTATGGGCCTATCAAAAGGCAATTATTAGTTTGCATCTCCAAGAGAAAATTAAAATATTCGATTGATGAAGTTGATAATTTGCTAAACTTAATCGTATCATATCTATTATATGTTAGTAACATGCTTTTCCCTTGACAAGAAAATCGGACCAACCTTGGAATAATAAGGCTTGCAGTAGTTTGTTGGGCCTCCATACGAACTTTATCAAGCCTCTCAACAGTGAGCCTTAATACTTTTCCCAGCAAGTGATTAAAGATAGATAACCTTGCCGCATTCACTGAAGAGCCATTCTTCCAAACTAGAGCAGTAGCTCTAACAGCCTCGATTCGTACAAGCGAACCAACATCACCACGAGCGTTCGTGGTATAATCATCCAACCCTTCAGATACCATATCCACAAATATTTCAGGGTGAGTATCAAGAATACTCCCTCGGGTAAGAGAGTTCAGAATTGCCGCTCTACTCTCGATGTCGTGACCCAAATTCCATCTCTTGTGCAAGGCAACAGAGATAGAATTTTGTAAAGACTCTGTAATTGGAAAAACACGTAGTAGTGTGTTGATAACCCCTCTGTCTTGGCCCGATCTACTTCCAGGGGGTTCGGAAATAGCGGTAATCCAGTCTTGTATAGCGGAGCTGCGAGTGTTTTCATCGAGAAGAAGTAGTACATCTGCTGCAGCTTCGGAAGCAGGATTAATAACCTCACTCTCGTTGCGACGCAACCATGAGCTAATCAGCATTGTGGCCTGGGCGAGAAGTTTTTCGTTCGGCACGAATCCAGCTCTCCGTGCGATTTGAATATTACCAATCAAATCAACAAGGTGGCTAGGATGTGTAGTATGATGCGTAATAGCTCCCCTTAGAAGTTTGACAAGAGCTAATTGAACCTCATTGAAGTTTTCCTCTGTGGGGCTCATCTCCAATCCGCGAAGAACAACATCCACTTGCAGTAAGGTCAGCATTGCCGTGATTAGACGACTAGTGGCCTCAGCAATAAGTTCAGGTCGACGATATGCTGTGGATTGAATAACACCCAAAATACCGGTCACCAATTGTATAGATATAGCAATGAACCCTGCGAGTCCGGATGGGTTGGCATGCTCTACGAAAATGCTCTTTTCATCGAATGACCGTCTCATGTGTTCCATAACTGAAGCAAGGGAAAGCAGTAAACCATGGCGTTCATCAACTTGCCGCTTTTCAAGCACCTTCATTTGCTTGCCAATTCGATCCAAGGAAAAAGAGAGTTGCCTCCAGGATTGAGAAGGTATACTTGAATATTGGGCCCAAATCAACATCCCCACTGAATCAGCAGCATTTCTTCTAATAGAAGGACCTGCATCACCAATACCCCGCCACCCAAGTAGGGCGTCCAAAAGGCCATCCATATAGAATTCTGACAATTGTGCGGCTTGATACCCGACTTCTTTCATAGCTCTGGATCGAAGAGCAACGGCATGATAGTCTACGATCTGAACAACCTGGATGCCTTCTATAATTGTATTTGGGTGTCGCCCAATAAGTTCTTGTAAAGCAGCCGAAGATCCTCGTCGAATATTACCGGCTGGATCCAATGACGCCGAAATGACAAGCTGGGTGGCGAGAATCTGAATTGTAGAAGGGTGATCTCGGTCCTTTGACGACATTGAGACTGGAATTGCGAGTAGTTCCTCGGTGGTATAACGTCGCGCCAGAGCCCAGATGCCAAAACAAGCTGCATCGCGAACATTGGTTCCGACCGAGCTACCTGATGTGGATCGCTGTTCAAATATAAGCCCAGTCAGTAGCGCAGGAAGGATATCCGAAAGGATGTGTGCAGGAGGGGAGCGGCGATACAAGAGATGTGAAAGAGTAAGAATTAGTCCATGCCATTCGGAAGGATTGACACCGGACAGGTCCCGGCGAGGCCCGGAGTCACTCTGGCTCCATAAAACATTTTGCTTTAACGAATCGAGAACTGCTTGGACAACTTGCACGGCCATGTCGGGTGCAAGTTTTAAAGTAATGATGCTCAAAGCTTTGCTTGCTGCGAGTCTGACAGGGGTGGCAGAATCTGCCAATGACTCCAGCATATGTCCAATGCCACTCTCAACCATCTCTGCCGAAGCCATGTTACTGGCCGATCGCAGAAGCAAGACGGCGGTTGTACGGAATACTTTGATAATACTCTTTCGGGCAACAGCAGATGTACGGATCTGTTTGAAGCTGGCTTCATCGGAAGATGAAATCCCTTGAATAGCTTGGGATATTTGGGAGAGATATGGATTCATATCGGCTGTACTTGATGACGAATGAAGAATCCCAGCAAGAAAAGATAAAATTCCGATGTAGTAATAACTTGAATGCTCTACATTGGAGGGTCGCAAGCAGAAAAGAGCCCAGTGAACGAGAGAATCTAGGATTCCAATGTCTTGCATGTCTTTTCGCAGAGACACGCGCACAAGGAGAACCCTTGCAGCATCTCGCTCCTTACCTGCAGATTGAAGATAATAAATACATATAGGGACAATTCGTAAAGTGACAGAAGGAATATCGGATGGCCATACCAATCCCGGGACGTCTGGCTTCACCGCGCTTGCGGTGCCGGCCGAGGAGATTGTGGCCAGATCAAAGGGTGCCAGCAGCAGCTGGGAGAGCCAAAGGAGGGTTGTGTATCGTTCTTCCCAGCCCCACGCCGCCCTCGACTCGGGATGAGCATCTTCTTGTCTATTCCCTATCTCGAGAGCAGAGAGCAACAGTTCCAGGTGCTTCATTTCCGTGCTTAAGAACCGTACCACCACCTTCTCCCCTCTGATCTTGCAAAAAGTGTATAGTAATCTGGAAATTGCGCTCGAAAGTGGTATCAAGAGATGTGGGTGCGTCGGTGGCTTCAAGCCGGATCTCGATCGGAGGGAGGCGAGGAACGCATCGGCGAGCGCGGGCACAAGCTGGCCAAGGTGGGGATCGAGGAGTTGGGGAAGCTCTTGGAACGGTTCGAGCTGGACCAGTTAGCCTGTGGGGTGGGAGATGTGCAGGAGAAGATACCAGGGAGATCAATCTATCCGTCTCTCGCGCTCGAACTCTCTGCCGGATCCTGGTCTTTCCTGATGTCGTCTTCTTCCAGAGGAAGGGGTGCAGTGAGCGCTGAAGGTCATCCAGAAGGTCTGCAGAGACCCTCTGTAATCTGAGATCGCCATCGTCGTCGGGGGCGTCCATATGCGACTGATTGGTACTAGGGGTTTGGGGATAATCAAGCTCGACGTCGGGTGGTGGTTGTATGTCGCGCGTGCCGATTGTGCGTGCGATTGTGCCGAATTGTCTCTGAGGTCGCACTTGTACGCGTCCAAAGCAGCGGCACGGCTGTCCAGTGGGATGTTGCAGAAGTTTCCTGTTGATGTTGTATATAGGAATTCTCGGCCCACCCCCCCAACGCCAAGAGATGCACTCCGGCTACTGTGTATTCTCCAGCACGGATCAAGCTTAAATGTAAGCCTAAACTGCGACTTGCAACAAACGGGGGATATGTATATGTGTATTTATATATACATACATATGCGCATATATAGAGATGCACATGCTTATCTTATGTGTATATATAGTATATATAGAGAGGGACCTCCCACTTACCCCTTAACTCCTTACTATCCCCGGCCCGTCCGACCCCGGCCCCCGGAGCCGAGCCGACGCAGTCCAGACACCACCGTAATGCATTTATGCACATGCATTACGCTACGATTCATTCTTTCTCTCCTTCCAATCGACATCGCCCATTCTCCTGTCACTACTCTACTCCAGCAGCCCGGACACAATCCGACGTCGACAACATGGGTAATCAGTACAGTCAGATGTTTCCCCCACAGCCCACATTCACGGAGAAGACGCTTTCCGACCAGACTGGCAAGGTATTTATGGGGAGGCCCTGCCACCCGCAACCCACAACTTCTAACCTTCACCATCCGTAGGTCTTCATCGTGACCGGCGCATCCAGCGGCGTGGGCAGAGAGCTCGCCCAAATCCTTTACTCTCGCAATGCCAAGGTCTATATTGCGGCGCGATCGGCGGAAAGGGCGGAGGCAGCCATCCAATCCATCAAGACCACCTTCCCTGAATCGACAGGCGAACTCGTGTACCTTCATCTCGACCTCGATGACTTGACTACCATCAAGACGTCCGCGGAAGAGTTCCTGGGTAAGGAGCAGAGGCTGGATGTGTTGTGGAACAATGCAGGGGTAATGGTACCACCTCAAGGGTCGAAGACGAAGCAAGGCTACGAATTACAGCTCGGGACGAATACGATTGCACCCTTTCTGTTCACCCAACTTTTGACGCCAACTCTGGTCTCGACAGCCAAGACGACCCCTCCCGGGAGGGTGAGAGTCGTCTGGACATCCTCATCTGTTGCGGAGGGCTTCTCCCCCAAGGGAGGGGTGGACATGGACAATCTGGACTACAAGACTGACCGGCTCGCGTGGCACAAGTACGGAGTGAGCAAAGCAGGCAATGTTCTTCATGCCAAAGAGTTCGCGAAGCGGTATTCCGGGGATGGGATCATCAGTGTGGTATGTGCATGATGTGGGGAGAATTCCGGCGAATGCTAAATTTATAGACTCTCGATCCTGGAAATTTGAGGACTGATCTACAACGTCACGTCCCGTGGTGGCAATACGCAGTTATCAAGCTCCTTCTGTACCCACCAATCTTTGGAGCGTACACCGAATTATTCGCCGGTCTCTCTCCCGAGGTAACGCTGGAAAAGAATGGTGCATGGATCGCACCCTGGGGGAGATTTGTATCACTTCGTAAAGACATTGAAGATGGAGCTAAAACGGAGGCCGAAGGTGGTACTGGGGTTGCTTTGAAATTTTGGGAATGGACTGAGGAACAAATTAAACCATATTTATGATTATTTTAAAATCTTCGCCCTGGTCTGGATCTTATTGTCAAGTCGAGGTACTTGATATGGTGTTTTAGAAGATGTACTATGTTTGTTTTATTTGAATGCTTCTTCATATTTTACATTCCATCTTGCAATTCATAAAAACGGGGGATTTTTTAGTCGTGTTCGAGGCCTTGATTAATTTATTTTGTTCAAATCATTACGCTCACTTATCATTAATTATGTATGAGTAAGAAAATGGAAAGACCCAATGCAAGGCTTGTGAATTGCAAGCATCCAAATCGGGAGTTCATAATGGCAATGGCCTTATATATAACCTCCACCCTCTAACTGTCGCCAAGAACCATTCCATAACATTTCGAAGAAGCGGCAGCTGGGTAGAAGTTTCAGCAAGAGTCGTTCGCAGCAAATAAAAGCGAGATTTATTGGATTCTATTGAGTCTTTTCTCCTAGATTATAAGACTAGATTAAGCAGTTTACTTATGCTGTCTCTTAAGATGTTGTGCAAAACTAACGTTCATATAAGAAAGGAGTGGAAAAAAAGTCTAAACCCAAAGTCTTTCTATAGATACGCTTTGACGATCTCTATTGCCTGTGCCTGCTCTCCATTCTTCGCCATCTTTTGGAAGAGAAAGCGACATTAAATGGAACGCTTTCTGCCCATCCCACCCAGTAAACTCGTTAATAAGCTGCGAACCACCCCATGTACTCAATGCCCATATACATGCTCAACAACATATTTTGGACCATCCCAGCCACCTTCTTCGTTGACTAATCCCATGACCATCGTCATGACCTGTCCCTGAATAATGTAATCTATTAACATCCTACTCACTTCACCCGCAGTAATCTTCATCTTCTCTTCCTTGGTAGGCCCAATTGGTCTTCCCATCAGGGGAATCCACTTCAACAATAGAACACGGTGCATGCCCTCAGTGCTCATGTTGCCGCCACCTATAGCCCACAGTTCTAGCAAAAGCTGTTGACACCGCGCAAAAAGCAGATTATTCCTATCAGACGCTAGGAAGTAACTCGTCGAGCCTCACTCCTCAACTGCAGTGTTGTTATCTGTAACTCGAAAGGAGGACGCTTGACAACGGCCACAAGCATTCAAGATAAGTATGGACCAGGGCAACTGCCGCTGCTTCCATTCCCGTGCTCAATGGAATCTCCAACTATTTCAAACCGCATAAGACTCGTCACATTCCGTGGGCTTCTCTCTCCCATGCTGACGAGTGTCAATCTAATTGGATGAGGTTCAGATTCTCAGATTTATTCAGACTAATTACCAAAATATTATACGTATTCGGCTACGAGTACAACTGCCCCCAACTACCCCACCAAGATAACCTGATAAAGAATATCCTTCCCCGTTCCTCTTCCCTTCCTCGATGCATCTCTCCTGCAAGATCGAGACGAATTACTATCACAATGGCCCACTCACCAGACAACCAGATCGACGAAAAGGTATCACCAGCACACCGTATCATGGACGGCGACGACGCTCTAGACGAGGCAGCTCAATTGCTTGGGTCTACACAGGATGATAGGCAGGATATGTCACGAATGGGGAAGAAGCAGGAGTTGATGCGCAATTTTCGGCGGATTTCTGCCTTCAGTTTTACCGTTATTCTAACAGCCACTTGTGAGACAACCCTCCCCGGCATTTTTCCAATTTCAGGAAGTCTCCAGAGTACCTTACCAGCTCCTCGGGTTTGCCTTGAAGAGTAAGCTGACTTCGATATTCCGAATAGGGGAGTATCTCTTAATGTAAGTAATGTGTGATCCACAGTAGTTGGTAGATGATAAGTAAAAACCACCAGTGCGAATTCCCAAGGGCTTCAGAACGGGGGCCTTGCGGGACTATGGTGGGAATGGGTATGGACTTTCTTCGGATTTGGGATCATCATGATTTCTCTAGCTGAAATGGCATCAATGGCACCTACTTGCGGCGGGCAATATCATTGGGGTAGGTTCTTAGAAGATGCACAATCACATTGTATATATATTATGGAACAATCAATACTGACTGACAATCTGTAGTATCTGAATTTGCCCCATATGCGTACCAAAAGCCCTTAAGCTATTTAACAGGCTGGATGTCAGGTACGCGAAACTGGTGGTATGGAGTATGTGATGCATTTGCCTGCGTACGCTGCGCTTCTATTTTGCAAAGCATGTGTATAGGTCAAGAGAGCATGAAACTTCATATCTCCCTCCTTTATGCACGAATATATGACTGATAATACCATCAGTTTTGTCTTGGCAAGCTGGCAATGCGTCTGGCTCCTTCCTCACAGGATCTATTATTCAGGCCCTCATCTCCATTAACAACCCAAACTACGACCCAAAAAACTGGCAAGAGACGCTTCTCATCTTTGCAATGGTGCTGGTCCTATTTATCTCAAATATTTGGGGATCCAGAGTGATGCCACTTGCGCAAAATGTGCTACTTGGATTCCATATAGGGCTTTTCATAACGATCGTAGTAGTGGTTTGGGTTAAGGCTCCGCACAATAATGCAGATATCGTATTCACCCAATTTGCAAACGAAGGTGGATGGTCGAGTCTTGGAGTTAGTCTTATGATCGGCCAGATTAGTGCTATATATGGTTCTGTTGGGTCGGACGCTCCTGCTCATATGGTAAGCACCTTTTGGATTGTTTATAAAACTCTATATAGGCATGCTTTCAAGCCCACATGGCGCCCCTGATAAGTTAAACTACCGCTACAATCCCTACTATTCTTTCAAATCATCAGCATATTTAGAACTAACCATACTTACGCATCTCAATGTAGGCCGAGGAAATCCGAGGAGCAGGAGCTAACGTCCCAAACGCAATGGTATGGAGCTACATGCTCAACGGATTTATGGCAACTGTTATCCTCATAACATATCTATTCGCTATTACTAGCCTTGAAGATGCCCTCAACGATCCCTCCGACTTCCCATTCATATACGTCTTGCAAAGGGCTCTCCCTCAATCCGGAGTCAATGCTCTCACCATTCTCATCATGCTGCTTGTTATTGCCGCGAATATCGATTATAATGCCTCGACTTCTCGACAGACTTTCGCTTTTGCGAGAGATAAAGGATTTCCTTTCCATGCTTGGCTTGGTGCCGTCCATCCTCGGTTGCATATCCCAGTTAATGCAATAGCTACGACCTGTGTAATAACTTGCCTGTTGGCACTTATAAACATTGGTTCCCCTGTCGCCTTTAATGCTATTATTTCTCTCCAGATCGTCGCTCTTATGTTTTCTTATACCATTTCTATCACCTGTGTTCTTTATCGCCGTATTGCACACCCCGACTTGTTACCGCCAGCAAGATGGAGTCTGGGCAAATGGGGGATTCCAGTCAATAGTGTGGCGTTGGCATATGCGATATTTTCATTCTTTTGGTGTTTCTGGCCTGCTGAGTCGTCAGTAGATGCGGAGAGTATGAATTGGGGTGTTGTTATGTTTGTTGGCGTTGGTATATTATGTACGATTTCGTATGTCCTTCAAGGGAGGAAGATTTATGTAGGTCCAGTGAGTACGGTTATGGGAAGGGAGCATGAACAGTGAGATGTAGAATGCGCATAGATGTCAAATATCAAGCTCATTTTAACTTTCCCTATTTTAAGTTCTACAATCTATTAACAGCATTTCTAATTAAAGGGTTGTATCCTACCATTAGGTCTCTATCGACTATACCTCTAGATCCAGCACCTTTGGTCCCTATGACCCCCCCCCCCCTCCCCGTCCCCCCGCCTGGTCCTCTAGGTACTCCACCTGGTTGGTTGGTTGGATAATAATGCTTACCCCGAGGGAAGTATAAAAATACCAGAGCCTTTTCAATTTATTAACCTTGGAATAGCTGGCCAATTCCATTGGTCTTGACATGAGTTCAGAAAACATGTATTGAACGAAGGCTGAGGATAGTAGGTCATAATTGTCACAATTGACCAGGAGACTAATAGGAAAAAAAAAAAATTGGTGAAGACAAAGAATATGAAGACCCTATAAGATGTATGTTTTCTCGATAACTCCTGGAACATGCTCACATCGATTCTCAAACTCGCTTTCTGCATCATTCCTTTTATATAGTAGAAATCGAAATTCTGATGAATCATTCTATTCTAGCAATGTCAAAGGATTAGGTATGAGATGTAAAGACAAATTATTATTCAGAAGAATCGGGGTAGATGATTCAAGAAATATAGATTTATGGAACTGCATCTTCACTATGCATAACTCTGTCAGCTAATTCCTGTAGCCTCTACACAGCTCCGCAATTAAATTCCGAGAAAATCAGTTGTAAAGTTACCAAAACTTGAGCTATGGCTGCCTAAGAGCTTTATCTTCTCAATGCAAAGGCTAAATTTTTCACAACGATTGAAAATTGATGTGGGCTGTCACCACAGGCGAAATGTGATATTACAGCTTAACAACAATCTCCTACAACAGGAACTTTCAGAAAGAAGATACAGCATATAGGTGGGATGAAACCGACCTAACCTCTAGCATCGCGATATAGTATTGTTCAAGAAAATTCCAAGCGAAACCGGTTCCAACCATCCGGTCAAAAATTGAAACCTTATAAGGGTAACGTGCCTGGAGTGGTCCGCAATGCTTCCTCAAAAATCTCGAGCCCTTCCTCTAATTCTTTATCGGTAATTGTAATTGGTGGTGCCATTCGAAATACCCCCCCAAACGTCTTCATAGTTGAGAGATTAGCTGACAGCCCCAACTCAACCATTTTCTTAGCAAGAGCGTCGCCGAGTTCAATTGCTGGGGCCTTTGTTTCTCGGTTCGCCACAATCTCGATACCACACATAAGACCACGGCCACGAATATCCCCAATGCAGCCATATTTAGTTTGAAGACGCTCGAGAGTAGCTTTCATCCTCAACCCTGCAACTCGAGACCGTTCCACTAAACCATCACGAAGCACAATTTCAAGAACCTTTAGCCCGACAGCGGCAGGGAGAGGATCATTGACGTGAGTGGTGTAGAAGAGAAATCCACGATTAAAGCATGTGTCTTCAATTTCTTTAGACGTGACGACCGCAGCAAGAGGCAGACCATTTCCCAACGTTTTACTCAGAGTGAGTATGTCGGGAGTAACTCCCTCGAACTCGATCGCGAACATAGAGCCGCAACGACCAATGCCTGTTTGGGCCTCGTCGACAATAAGTAACATACCACGTTTCTCGCAATGAGCTTTGATCGCACGCAAGTATCCCGGGGGCAAGACATGCATGCCGCCGGAGCTGAGAATAGGTTCAATGATGACAGCTGCAAGGGATCCATTTCTAGATATTTCATGTGCTTAGTTTAGAGTGAAAGCTGAGGACGTTTTGTTCCTTACGATGCCTGGTCAATAAGACTCCATCCATAATTCAATTCAGTCTCCCAGTCGTACGATCCATCGGCGTGGCGAAAAATAGACCTGTAGGCGTCTGGAGATGGGAGAATGTGACTCCCAGGCATCTATACAAATCAGAGTTGTGCAATACACAGCTTTTGGATCAACCTACCGAAGGGCCATACCCGGTCCTTCCAGAGTGATAAGTTGCTGCTCTCGCCCCACTAGTCATGCCATGCCAGCTTTTCCCCAATCCAACGATCTCATATTTTCCAGTATATAGCTTCGCCATTTTGATTGCTGCCTCGTTACTCTCTGCGCCGGTGCTTAGAAAAGCCGCCCGATCCAGGCCTGGGGGGAGGAGACCGATCAACTTTTCAGCCAGCTGAACAACGGGGGGGCTGATCATGCCACTGAACAGATGGTCCAAGCCTGCAGCGTGAGCTGTGATCGTTGCCACGATTTCAGGATGGCCGTGGCCCACTAAGCAAGACATTTGTCCCGATGTGAAGTCTAGAATTTTGCGACCATGTGCAGTGTAGATGTAGACGCCTTTGGCGCCAACAATAATGGCGGACGAGAAGTTCCCTCCGTATCGAATTAATGTATCGCTGACAGCTCTCTGAACAGCTGGCTCGTCGACATTGTGGTACATTACCCCGTTGGACGACATCGTACGTGACTGGCCGCGGCTGGATTTGCGAGAGCACAATGTTCTGTTCTGGTACTGTATGAGAGGAGGTCTTAGCAAAAATCCCCTCTTCCCCAGATTCTTGATTAGCGCCCGCCAACACAAACCAGCAGTTTACATTGTTCCGCGGCGTAGTTCCATGAGGCGTGCAATACCCGTATAACCTAACCATATTAAACCCGCATTCCCAACCACGAACTAATCCATAGGGAATAGCTTCAGAAATGTGTGTAGCTTATTAGGTGTGCCATCACAATAAGCGATCGCAATCGCTCGTATTAGTCGTAGTCTAGATAGTGGGCATTTTAGAATCTTTTGTCACATCGGGGGCGGGGAGGAGGTTCCGAAAGCATTATGTTGGAACTTATGGCGCCTCAATGCCTCGAACCCCACTAGACCTTTAATAGGGGGCGATGGAAGACACCGATTGCCACGCTCGGGGGCTCGATGGATGGCCATTAGTGCCCCATTAGGGGGCTTGGAGCCTGTGGCAATAGGGCCAAGAGCCTGGGTAGCAGAGCCTGTGACAAGTCTCAAGGCCTATAAGTTCAGGGTCTTTCTCACGGCTAATTGGAATTCTAGCGTAGTCATTCCGGAGTATTGCTTAGTACCATATATCAGCACATTAATGGATAGATGGGGGCACTTTAGTTGGGGAGAAGGGATTCTAGGATACAATCATATTCATATCAGTTCCTTCTCCTCTGCGGTGACTTCGATCTCGACCTGAGAGGCAGCGATGTTGAGCCTGTCGTAGTCAATTCTTGATTATTTAGAACGCTCCACTCCTGCGTCCCAAAGTGCAGCATTTGAGGATTGTAATATAGCATTTTCTCCCGCAGTCCGCAACCCCTCGGGTTTTGGAAATATCCATTGGCATCTGACAATTCATCTGACAGGTCCTCGACCAATCCAGAATAGATATCAACTGGTACGTCCACCCGGATAATTTTCACCACTGGTCCATAAGGTTTGAATCCGTATTCTTTCTCTCTAGCTTTATTCCATGCTTGCCAAACATTAGATGCTAAAGTGCTCTCGCTATATGTCACCCTTTTAGAAATTTTCCATTTCAATAAAATTTCTCTGTGTGTACTAGTTGCGTTGATCAACTAAATCATCAATGTATTAGCCTATCTTCTTTTATACCTGATGATTCAAAAATCAATTGTTATTTTCTCCGCAGCCACTTACTACTCCTAATGTAATTCCCGTCACATCTGCTAGTTCTGCTGATGGAATCTCTTTAACGTCCACGAGACAACGAGATCTATCCGTCATGATAGATGTGTTATTTTTGCAGCTATCGATTGATTTCGAGTTTTTGGATTGCCTGTATATAAAAATACAAAGAGGTCAGATTCGTAGATAGCAATACCGCAATATTGCTATGGGATAGACATTATATTTATAGAGCCTTGCGGGCTCAGTTGTGGGCTCTCTAGGCCTCCGGTTGCGGCCAACCCACGACCTATTTATGGAAGGTGTTGGAAATATAGACCTAGTATAATATAGTACCTCACGAGCACGAGGTCTTGATTGAGGGCCGGGCATATGCATCTTTAGTGGGTTTTTTGAGGTTTTATAATGTCAAGACTGTCGATGCGCAATATGTTGATACAGTAAAACTTATATCCCTATACCTAGGTTTTACCGTGGTTATATAAATAATGGTAATGACAACGTTCTCAAGATAGCAAGACAATCACGGATTTAAAGAAAAAAATTCGGTCTTTACATCCAGCTTTCAATAAAGTCACTCTCCCTCTGTACAAAGCAAAACCAATGCCTCACACCCCTCCAAATGGCGGTGCAACCTATGAAACCCCTAGAAGAAAAAGCGAGTCCTATTATGTAGCCTTACGAGATAAGCGACGCTATGTCGACCTTTTCTAGGTAATATGGTGCTGTCCATTATAGCCTGCTTGCCAATGTCGATTCTACGGAAAAACTCGTTAGAGATATATGAAATGCCGGGCTTGGGGCGGTGGGGGCGATGGAAGGGCCAGCCTCTATATTCATTTTGTAGACTAGGGGTTTTCAGCTTGTATATTTGGCCTTTGTTGGATTCTATTGAAGCCTTGGAACCCTAGAGCAAGCTCCTGGGGCGAATTCCCGGAATGCGTCGTTGGAATGCGCCTATAATTAGAATAGCACCCTTAGCCCCAGAAATAGCCTTAAAATTATTGATTTAGCAAGGGGGTACTAAAGGGCTTTACAAAAATAGGGTCTATCCCATTGTAACTTAGCTTTAAGTAGTAATGTCGATACTGTTGCTCGCACCCGATACCTATATTCAATAGCCTTAAAGATTAGTCAATAAATAAATGGTTTGCTGCGGTAAGATCATATTTCCCTACATCGGCTGTTGAGAATTTCAGCCGAGGATTCTCATATCATATATTAAAGCGAGGATATTGTAAGTATCTCTGTCATTGGTCGACAATCTTATCATAGCTATAACTAATTGGACCTTTCTGCAATTTCTGACTTCTGCGGCCATATCGTCCTTCTTTTGGCCCTAACGTAGAAATTCATTGGCCTGATGAGTTGAAAAGATGGGTCATACTCTACCGCGTCGGTGCCCACTCTCTCAAATTGGTATCTGTAAATCAGCATTGAAATAATGACCCTGACTTCCTCCAAAGCAAAATTGAAGCCAATACACATTCTAGGACCTGCCCCGAAAGGCACATACGCTGCCTTGTGCATTTTCTTCGCCTTATCAGTATTCCACCGATCAGGGTTAAATTTTGCAGGGTCGTCCCCTAAGATCGTCAGAGGTCAGTATTTGCTTATTTCTGACATCTTTAAAAAAGATGTATGCTGCTGCCAAAATATATTTCGAGAGTAGAATCCGTCTTAAGAAAATGAGGGAATAGTAAAAATGGTTTTGCCAGTGATCTTACAAAGTTTGGGGTTATTGTGGATGTGGTGAATAGCAATAATCATCACGGATTCTGCAGGGATTTTGTATCCTCCAGGTATAATCACGTCGGCGAGTGCTGTACGACCGGGTTGGTAGGATGGATTCTGGAGCCGCTGTGTTTCTTTGATCAATATGCCGAGAAAAGGAAGAGAATTTGCGAGGTCTGGAGTCCATTCTGTATTGGCGGTGACACCATAGTCGACCAGTTCTTGGAGAAGACGTTCTTGATTGCCTGGATATGAGACGAGACTATAGAGAATCCACGAGAGAAGACTGGCTGTTGTAATCTAAATATAAGAGTTAGCATTTACACTTTAGAGAAGGGGCAATCGAAGAATGGTGGTAGCTTCATCACGAAATAACCCCAGATTCATCGACTGCACCCAGGAATCCTTACAAAACCAGCCCCAACCGTGACAAGCGTTGCGGTATTGCGATATTTCTCTGGAAGCTTATTTCCACTGGGGTCGGTGGCTCTAACAAGATAGTCAACAATACAAGACGCTTTGAGAGCTGCATCTTGAATGGGCAAGTCCTCGGTGCAGTTCCCTACCAAATTAACGACTGCAGCATCGATTAACTCCTTAACATGAATTTTATTTTCTTTCAATTCCTTGGGTGCTCCCCAGGGTAGATGCGAATACCAATCTCCCATTGTCGAGACTTTCTTGTTGAGCTCGAGATGCTTGCCAACAGTCTGCACTAAATCGTGCAAGGGGGCATCTACTGAGTCAAAGTGGTGTAGATCCATGTTCAGAGCCAACTTGCCGATTGCAGTGGATCCAATCTTAAACATATATTGATAAACATTGAAGGCTTCCCCTGCTCCATCTAACTCATCGAAAATTTTGAATGCCTGCTCAGCAGTCTTCTGCATTTGAGGCGTATAGTGTCTAACTGCCTTAGGGCTGAGAGCCGGAGCGACTATGACCACGAGATTAGTTACTTTCTAATAGGGAAAATGGATACAAAGAGAGATTTTAACTCTACTTGTCCGACTCGGACAACAAATTCATCTATTCTAAGTGGGGGCTTAAACGCCGACGAAAGAAATCATGGCTTCCTTCCTTACGAAATTTATGGACAATGGACCATGACTCTGAGTCCGAATCCGAAAGGAAAACTCCAGCCAAGGGATCTTTTATGCCATACAAAGGATGGTCACTGTTGATTTTCTTGGACCAAAACCCGCCTTCACTAAAGCATATATCTGCAACTTTTGGATCATTTGTGTAGTATGTTGTACGGCCCATATCGGTCGTTTTGAAAACTGGGCCATACTGATCAAAAAAGTCGTTGATGATTTCCCAAATGATCTAGGCCAGTTAGAAGAACACGGATTTGGCACGGAAATTGTATTACCTGGATAGACTTCATAATAGCTACCAGCAATAGGAAGACCTTGTGGTCCCGGAACTTCTCTCACTCGGTTTCCATCAACCAGGATTCCAATTGGAGATGAAGCATCGGTAAAATTATCCAGATCATCAAGAACTCCATCTTTCGTAGTTTGGAAGGAGATGCCTGCAAAGTATTAGAGCGGCATGATCTCCAATGGAGAGACTTCCCCTACCTGATGCTTCAGCAATGCTAAACTTCTGCGCTATAGTATTCTGCAAAACTTCAAAAGTATTCTGTAAATCAATGTTGATATCCTTGGCCATGTTGGCTGGCTCGCCCAGCAAAACAAAAGATTTCTGGACCATGGTAAGTCGTGGATAAGAAAGTTTTGCACAATAATATAAGTGGAGTAGCCTCTGCTCTCTTTTTCTGATTTTCCGAGGATATTCTTAACTTATACTGACAATACTACACCGTTCATCTAACCCAGTTTACTTCGGCTACACGGATTGTGAAAACTTGGCATGCAATAGAACCTTTGGGCTCCATATTCCTTTTTGCATCAACGCGCATAGATCGGGAAAATTTTCGAAGCCGTGTTATCCAGTGTATACGGAACAGCGGGATATGTGTCTTAACTCAATTCAACTGCCGTGAGTAAATCTCTTGCCAGCGTCGTACAGACAGACATACCTAGGCATACGGCGTTCCCGAAGCCGAAGCCGCGGATCATTGTAATAAGTTGATTACTCTGCCTATCGTACGAAGCGACCTATCATCGCCTTCTTAGGTCAGCCTTGCAGATATGCAAGAGGACAATGCTACAGAGATTGAGCAAGCGGCCGCCACGGCCTAGGGTAATGCTTAGTTGAACTAAGTATTGCTGCCAGAAACATATTTCTAGCATTTCACTATTTGAGCAAAGTTCCTAAGAGCTGTGATTCGGCCTACTTATCATTCATCATGAGTGAGATGAAGCAAATTCCTATGGACGAGGTGCTCAAGCACAACAACAAGGCCGACCTCTGGGTAGTAATTCATCACAATGGTTTGTATTGGTGATAAATAGTAATTCAATACTGACTCTATCTAGTGTATGATGTCTCCAATTACTTGGAAGACCATCCCGGCGGCCTGGATGCTCTACTCGAGGTAGCAGGCCAAGATTCTACGGCAACATTCGAAGATGTCGGACACTCTGTAGACGCAAGAGAAACAATGGAAGGATTTCTTGTGGGGAGAGTCGAGGGTACTCCGGATGAAGAGGACGAAGATCCATCTCTGCCAATACCAAAGCCCGATTTTCAGAAAAAGCCGGCCGACAGCGACTTCAATTCGGAATCGAAACTCATCACAATGAGTCGAGCGAGCGTCAAAGTAGCTATGGCTGCGGGCGTGACATTTCTTTGTTACGAACTATCAGCTCATGCACCCGTTTTTGGGTGGTTGCATCATCAGCATGGAGGGTTTTGGAAAGGCTTCTTGTTGTCATCTGTCACCACCATGTCAATAGGCGCTGGTGCAGGCCTATGGCTAGAGAATGCTCTCAGTAGGAATAACAGAACTCCATATTCCTATCCAGCTCATTTCAAACCATCGATATCGATCGCAAAGCCCATCACCAAAGTCAGAGGCTATCTCAAGCAAGAAGAATACCAGAAATTACCTTTGGTTCGCAAAGACAAATTGTCTTCGAATACCTATCGATTTGTTTTCAAGCTACCTACTGCCAACACAATTCTAGGACTGCCAATTGGACAACATATCAGCATTCGCGCCCATATTGATGGCAAAACTGTTAGCAGATCCTACACTCCAGTCTCAAATAATTCAGATCTAGGAGAACTTCGGTTGGTAATTAAGATGTACTCCGATGGGGAGTTAACCGGAAGGTATCTCCAAAATCTGAATACTGGAGATGAAGTTGAAGTTCGTGGACCAAAAGGTGCGATGAGATATCGGAAAGGGATGGTAAAAGAGCTTGGGATGATTGCTGGAGGAACTGGCATCACTCCAATGTATCAAGTATATTCTATATTATCTTCATTTTTCGGATATAATCTAACAATTGGCAGTTAATTAGAGCAATCTGCGAGGAACCTACAGATACAACCCGGATCACCCTTCTCTACGGCAACAATACGGAGCCAGATATTCTTCTACGAGAACAGCTCGACAATTTTGCCGCGAAATATCCAGAGAACTTCAACGTTGACTATGTCATTTCAAAACCATCCAAAGATTGGACACATGGAACTGGATACGTGACTAAGGATCTTGTCGAGAAGAAATTCCCAAGACCAAGTGCTGATAGTAAGGTATTGCTCTGTGGACCCCCAGGCTTGGTGAATGCCATGAAGCAAAGTTTAGGAGAACTGGGTTGGGACAAGCCCAGAGCTGTAAGCAAGCTACCAGACCAAGTTTTTGTATTTTGAGCAGTTTGGGAGAAAATTGCGGTTGAATGGAGATACCAAATACTACGATATTCAATGCCAGCTTCACAATATAACCACCTTCACTCACATATGGAAAGTCTGCTTCCAATCCCCATAGAAGAATAGCCATCCGATTACAAAATGCAGGATTGATGTCATGGATCGGCACGAAACCACACTCTAACTTGTTATTTCCACGACACGCTATTCTTTTGCAATTCCTTTCTCGTATAACTGCCATTAATTGCTGCAGAGATTAAAATAACTCGGTTCTCCCCTTGCGAGCTCGCATTCGGCTTTTCCGTGCATGTCAATAGAGCGTTTACTGCCTCGGTCTGAAGTTTAGGTTGGGTCTTCCTGCACATTCAATGCTTTCTATTTGTACCTTATTCATCAATTTGTCCCGAACAGTCCAATCACCATTGGCCGGTGGTTTAGGGCTGCATATACGCGGATGATGAATAATCACTCAGTTACATTAAGCATGGGCTCCGAGATCCGACTGAGCCTTGCAAAAATCGGATACGCCTTGAAAAGATGCATGCCACCACGGAACTTCGTTGCCACGCTGTTCCTTCAGCCCATAGCCTTTTCTCCGGTTGTCGAGGTGCTATCAGTGATATCATCACTGATAGACAAAGAATGGTCCGAAAAGGCCCGCGTTCGAGCTGGAAAATTTTACATCGTCGGCATTAGCTCTAGGATTTAAAGTAGATAACATGCCATTCTGGATATCTATGTACATCAACTTGTTTCTCCTTCTCTTAACATTGACAATCAACTGAAGAGTGTAAACTTAATTTTTTAATATGGCCCCAACTCTTTCATCTATCAAAGGCCGGCCAGTTGCCATTTTAGGTGGTGGAGTTCTTGGTCGTAGAATTGCATGTACTTGGGCGGCTGGAGGCTGGGATGTGAGAATTCGAGATCCAAGTAGTGAACAGCGAAATGGGGCTCTACACTATATCGAAAACAATGTTGCTTCATACCCCTTCAATGGCTCCGCACCCGGGAAAGCATTAGCTTTTGAGGACCTCGCTGAAGCTGTGAAAGACGCATGGACAGTCATCGAAGCTGTCCCCGAGAAACTCCCATTGAAGATCGACACTTTTGCTGCCTTAGAGAAGTTCGCTCCAAAGGATGCAATTTTGGCTAGTAACTCTTCGAGTTATAAATCCAGTGAAATGCTGGAGAAAGTTGGGAAGGATACTCGGCAAAGGATTTTGAATACGCATTACATGATGCCTCCTGACAATCGCATCGTGGAACTGATGACAGATGGAGAGACTGACGAGGACATCTTCCCATTTTATGTTGAGAGGTTGAAGGAGGTTGGAATGAGCCCAATTGTTGCGAGAAAGGAGAGCACCGGATTCGTATTCAACCGTGTGTGGGCAGCCATCAAAAGAGAGTGTTTAACAATTCTGGCTGAAGGAGTGAGCGTTCCCGAGGAATTGGATCGGGTATGGGTTGAGATGTTCAGCAATGGGAAAGTGGGGCCATGTGCAATGATGGATGCAGTTGGACTGTAAGTTTGTTGTCTTCAAATTTCTCATATAAAAATGTTTCCATGCTTGGCAGACATCCCTTCTTCGCTCCCAAAACCATTTGCAGAACGCTTTCCTAATCCACTACCTTTTAGAGATACCGTGGAGTTTATCGAGGAGCATTATATCCAGGAGAGAGGACTTCCAACTGAAAAAACAGTTGACTGGCTCAAGAAGAACTATATTGATCAGGGGAAGCTTGGCGCCAAGAGTGGAAAGGGGGGGGTTGTATCCTCCAGGCTTCACAACCAAGACGACAGGAGAGGAAAAGCACCATCACGAAAACTTACATGCTCCATCTTTGTATGTCTCTTTGTATGCGTACATGATTTGTAGGGGTTGGCTCTAATTGTAATTTCAGGTACATGTTGGATATCGGTCTCAACACCATCTCCGACCCTATTCATAGTGGACGCATTGTGATCGGTTCTCCTGACGGTCAGGAGCTCCGTACCATTGTGTCTGGACAAATACTTCCCGATGGACTTGACATCTCCCTAAAAACAGGACGAATTTACTGGACAAATATGGGCATCCCTACTTCCAATGATGGGCTCGTGCAATCCTGTAAGCTGGATGGTAGCGATATCCAAACTGTTATTTCGGCTGGGGCAGTTCACACTCCAAAGCAATTGGTCATCGATCAGGAAAATGAGAAACTCTACTTTTGCGATCGAGAAGGGCTTAGGGTTATGAGAAGCAACCTCGACGGGTCAAATCACGAAACTTTGGTGCAAACCGGTGATTGGCAAAACAAAGCCGATGCTGCAAATCAGATGAATTGGTGCGTTGGTATCAGTGTTAATACCACGGATGGGAAATTTTACTGGACACAGAAAGGACTTTCGAAAGGTGGAAAGGGCCGGATCTTTCGAGCAAACATAAAAATGCCAGAGGGAGAAACAGCATCCAATCGTTCTGATATCGAACTGTTGCTCTCAGGACTTCCGGAGCCAATTGATCTCGAAATTTCGAAAGATACTCAGACACTATTTTGGACAGATCGTGGAGACCCACCGATGGGAAATAGTTTGAATTCAATCAAATTGTCCGGATTAAAGGACTTGGAGCCTGGAAGTAGGAAGAACCCGAATTATGATATTTTAGCTCGCCAATTACATGAAGCCATTGGGCTGAAGATTGATGATGTGAATAAGCATATTTATCTTACAGATCTAGGTGGGACCGTGTACCGATATGGGATTGATGGCAAAGACAAAAAGAAGGTTTATGATGAGGAGTGTGCATTTTCTGGGATCGGGCTTGCACATCTTTAAACCTAGAGCTCATTGAATAGCTAGATGTTTTTGTTTGTTAATGAAGTCCTATCTGCCTGAGCCTCAACAACTGGAAATAAGTGATAGGTAATGGTAAAATAGTCAATTTCAAACGTCTTCAATCTTTTCCTTTATCCAAACGATGCCGCTGGTACTGCCAGAAAAAAAGATTTCAAAAAAATCAAAAAATAAAAATAAATGATGAAAATAAAAAAAGACAAGAGGCAAAGCAAGACACTCTTGGTTTTTCATATTCTCCAACTTTCCAATTTTTCTATTCATCAAGGAGGGTAGAAATAGCCCTCGCCTCCAGTGTGGTCCATCCACCAAGGCTCAATCCAAATTACGTACTTTACCTCACTTCTCGCACACGCTGTGGGTAGCCCCCAATGCACTTCCTGATTTAACATTGATTAGGTGAGGGATTTCTTTGCTCCTCTATCAGAATTTAAGAAGAAGATAGCTAAAGGTCTCACCTCCGGATTTTAATGTGGGTGGAGTTATGTTGACGCAGAGAAAATATGGAGTCTTCATGGTGGAACGACTAGGATTTGGCCACAAGTGACTCGATTTGACTTCCAAGGCAAGCCTCGCAGTCCCCTCGGAAAGATCAAATTCTAAACGCACATGACAGGAAAATCCTATCCATGCCATCCATGGTAACCCCCCTGATAATAAATTCCCCAAGAAATGGCCTTCGGAATTGGAGCTCGCGCCAAGCTTGAGGGGTTTTATAACGAGTGCGTAGCTGCAGGAAATACGATTCATGAACATGTCCCAAACAAACATCATTCACATCGCTGTGTGCCAAGAACGAATTAAACACTTTGCACTTAAATCATTTTCCACAGGTGGAACCCTCACTCTTCGACAAAGGCGACGTTATGCCGCATCTGGCCTCACTTAGACTTTAGTATAACCTGTTTTTAGTAGAACTCTAGGGGGTATGGAAATCAAAGATCGTTCCCTTCCTGGGATGTTCTTCTGCCTATGCCGTGCGATTCGGATGCAGATATGCTGATCAGCATAGGCGAAACCTTCCAGAGATGGTCCAATGATTTCTTGACTCCTGGACTGCATTGAGTAACAAAACCTCGAGAGAAGAGTTGGCGAATGTGCTGGAAAGATTCAGTGTTGCATTTTTCTGCAAGGCAGATAGAAATTAAGTGTTGAACCTTTTCTGAATTTTGTAATTGATCAAGAATAGAAGGATGACGATATTACGATGTTACCGGTATCAAGACAACAGATAGATATAAAAGCAATTTATTTATAGTAGTGTATGTGCCTTCTCGCAAAAAAATAAAAAAAATAAAAATAAAATAAAAAATAGAGAGAAACCATTGAACCCTATATTCTCCAGATGTTGATATCAGTATGTAATTATCGCTTTATGGATCTCACCGGTACGATCAAAACAATTAGCTTATTTCTAAGCTCGAGTCCCATATTACTTCTGTGCATATGGAGTGGAAGCTCATTGCTTAGCTGCAGCTTTTCATTCCTTTTGTTGAAAAAAAATAAAAAATAATAAGAAATAAAAATCTCTTCTACTCCAATACTTATCATAAAATAACGGCCTAAATACCCCTCTCAGGGTACCCAGACAGCGTCAATGATCCATAAACGACTCCCTTCTGGCAACTTAGCTCCAAGCCATTTGAATCGAGAATCGGCCTGCTCAAACAGAAGTTTCCACTCTTCCTCCTCTCGCTCCTTAGAATTAGTCAGACATAGCGACATAATGTCCATGATCCTGGGATAATTCTGTCAGAAACTCACCAGTAGATTGTAAAGCAGAAGAGAAGAGCACCAGTGTAATGGAAAGCAACAACATACCTCTGGTGTGTTTCATCTGACAAGCCAATTGTCCCGGGACTTGCCAATCCATTGTCTTGAATGACAATCCTCGCACCAGGCTTCAGGGCGGGGATGAGCGCTCTAAGGATCTTGATGGCAAACTCATCGGCCCAGTTGTGCATTGTGCAACGAAAGAAGTATACGTCGGCGTTCTTGACTGGTTGCTCCTCAAAGAAGTCATGCTGCATAAAAGTGATTCTTGAGTTCAGAGGTTCTGGGATCAGTTTACGGTGCTCCTTCATCAGGTCCTCGCTCATCTCTAGATCCTGCACAATAAAATCCAAGGCTGGGAAGGATTTTGCGATGGGAATTGAGGCGTGACCGTTGGCTCCGCCGATCTATAAATCGTCAATATCCAAACCATTTATCAAAAGAGCTCTTTCACAAGCTAGACACTCCAGCCCAGGGTTAACATGTCATAAGAGTTGCGAGAAGACTGACATCAACAACAGTCCCCTTTCCAAATGACTCCCATGGGTAATGTTCTGCCAGTATGTCAGTACTCCATCCTTCTCCTGTACTCGCCATCTCCATAGCTTCACGAAAATGGGCCCAGCCTCCCCGCGACGCAGCAACCTGCTCAAACCACGTGGTCTTGGAATCCTTCCAGATAGATACCGGAGTCTCCTTGGGAGAGCTGCTGCCTGGCCATTTCTCAAACGCTTCCACAGCGTGCACAGCAACCGGCCAGATCATTTCGGTATGAAGTTGAATCCATGACTGCATCAGTGGATGTGTTGCAATCAAGTGCGATATTGGAGTATGTGCGACCTGGTTGACCTCGGGCTCGTGGAACATGCGCTGTGTCATGGAATATCGTAATAATCGGCGCAATTGAGATTCTGGGAGACCTACACATCCAGAAAGCTCTCTGTAGCTAATGGTTCTATCAAGAGGAACATTCTGGGCGATTTGAAATCGATTCACGGCATGAAGCAATACCAAGTCCAGCGACTGTATTGGTGCAAAAACCACCACATCTTTAGCATACAAAGTTCCCGCCCGACAACTCAAGTAAATCAACTTACGCTCCACGACACCCTCAAAAGGGTTTCTTTGGGGCTTTCCAATGCCCTTTGCAGGTCGGGAAGTGAGTTCAAAAGATCCTTCTGCGCTCGTTTGCCAGCTTCATCTTTGGTTGCAGTGATCGCAGAAGACGCAAGAGCTTTGCGCACCGCGACGGCAAGAGCAACCAGATCATCCGAAGCCATATCGATTGACTTTGTAGGAGGGAGGCCGGGGAAATGCCCCTTACTTTATATGTAGAATCCAATCCTACTCAGTTTGGGGGGCGTGGGTGGTTGACGTGGGAAACGGCATGGATAAATGCGGGTAAAGCACGCAGAGCAGCACAAGTACTACAGAACAAGAAGCTGAAGCGTAGCATTCGCTCCTCAACTTGGAATGACTCCGGGTCATCTGGCATCCTGCAAACCCTCTGACCGAAAGCCCCCTTGCAAGAAGAGAATGCTAACCAAGAATAAATGACACAACAGTAAAACTAAATAGCTGTCCTAGAATCGAATGACACGGGTACTTAGATTGAAATTTGCAAAAGGCGGCAGGATTCAACGGAACGACTTTTGAAAAGAATAGAAGAGTAGAAGAGTAGAAAAGTAGAAGCACAGGAGAACAGAAGAGGAGAAGAATAATGTTAAAACTATTGAACTACAGGTTTACACGTGACACGCTATCACGAGGAGGTACCTACAGGAAGGGACCTACGCCCCAAGTACATATATCTCAACATTCTGCGCTCTCTCTCATGCTTTTAAGACTTCTTTAATATCAATCACATTTCAACGACGCACACCCTCTCCTCGAATCTCACTGTGCAACAAATGACAAATCACGATAATGACTCGAAGAAGGGAGAAGGACGGTTACCCGTCCCGTAGTACAGAACCGAGGCAATCATACACACAGCCTTGCTGCAAGAGTCACGACACGACACGACACGACCCGACACGTCGAGCCAGGACCTGGGGGCGAGGTATTAATATCCTCAGACTGAAACCGCTCTATGTGATTGGTCCTCTGGTCTTGCTCCTGCAGGTACGGGAAGTCGCCAGCAAGGAGACTTGTGATCGAGGAAGATATACGTAGGACATACACTAGGATATACACACACGTCCTGCCGCATCCGGCATAAGGTCACGCTTTTCGAGGCCCACCCCTTGTCACGCCCGCCGCAGCGTGGTAGGTTTGGCCCCACGAAGCCGATCGATGGGAAGGATGGGTTACGGCGTGAATGCACGGCCAGGATTCGGGGGGGGGGATAGACAGATGGGGGATAGACAGATGGACAGATGGACAGCGGGAGGGTCTTATCAGTGGAAGTTACCGATATATCGGGCGAGATATAGGATATAGCGAGAGGAAAAGCGGCACCCAACATCCATTTAGGAAATTCATACGGAAGTACGAGTTATGGCGTGGCTGGGGCCTGCCACAACGCCCCTCGCCGAATTACTTGTTGTATTACATAGGAGATGCGTATTGCAAACCCGTCGTGGAGATTTGCACGCGTAGTGGTGCGCCGGTGCAGGGGGGGAGGCGTATTGCTTGGGCCAAGCCGGCCTGCCCCTTTCTACCGTATATGGTCATTCGAGATGAAGACTTCTTTGAGTAGCTTGAAGCGAGTCGACGATGGTCGGCCCTTCTCTAGGGACGCGGAACGAGACCAGGGAGGAGAGCATACAGGAAGAGAGGCAGAGCCAGGGCCAGGTGCCATTGGCCTCCTTGACCTCATGGAACCAATGGCAGTGGCCATGGCCGACGACTGAGGAAAAGGAGGTTTTCCATGAGGGACTCGCGCCTGGTTTGACGCGTTCCCGGGGAACTTCAACCTCGCATGGCATGGCATGGCATGGGATGGCATGGGATGTACCGCGCCTCCTACGAGCAGGACGGAGTCTGCTCGTTGGCAGAGGCAAAAGAAAAGCCCTGATGTCCACAATTGATTGCCCGCGGGCCTATCACATGCACAAGTGGCGGCTGCCCCCAGTGACCTCGTCGACCTGCTTGGTCGGTCCATCAATACTCCTGTCGCGGTCGCTTGTCCTCCTCCCGGCCCTTGTATAGGTCCTGGGAGCTAGCTCTACCACTGTGGTCGTTGTGATCGTTGTGATCGTAGTTATTCAGCGCACTTGCGTTGGGTCACCATCTCGGGCCCCTTCAATGTTGCCCGAATTCAATTCAAAGCAGAGTCATGGACGTAACCTCAATCTCACATCATACGTATACTTTGTACGTCCTGGTACGGGTCCGGGACAACGCGATGGCCCGGCGAGGCCTGTAAGTATCGTCGAAGGATCGTGGAAATCAGATCACCCACCCTTCCCCCCATTCTTGTACCACACCTGCTCCCAGCCCCACGGTAAAGGGCAGGACTATCTCTCGTCGCTCTCATTCGACGGCACCGTACTGAAAGCGGCGTGTTGGCTGAAGCCTCCAACTCGAACGGAGACCAGCTTGTGCTGTAAGACCGCCTCCTGGATCTCCCGTACACCCCCATCTTTCACCGTCCCACCAACCCGTCGCCCTGTAATAAGACTTGATCGGTCACCGTCCTTGTTATCACCTCTCGACCTCCACCTCTCTCTCTCTCTCTCGCTCTCGCTCTCGCTCTTTCTCTCTATCTCTCCCCCCCCTCTCCCTCCCCTGCTCTTACCTAGCTATACGACACATACATACAGCTCAACCCAAACTTTTATTCAATATCGATCCCTCTCCACTGCCCATCAGCTATTTCCGGCCATTGTCGATACCTGTAATCTATAGTCGCATGGTCGCATGGTCGCATGGTCGCATTGCGCATACCTACCATACTGTGACGTCCCCCGCTACTCCAGCTTCCAGAAGGGTGCCCCAAAACTCGGTGTGTTCCGCCACTCTCGAGTCCTGTCATGCCCCAAAATCTTCGACATAACCAAACGCAAACCTTCCGGAGCCCCGACAGGAATGCACGCAATTGACCATTGGGCTTCGACACAGCGCGAGCGGTTTTCTCCAGTCCCTCGCTCGTCCCCTCCACGGAGGTAGGCGGGCGTGGCAGCTATGTCCATATACACATCGCCACCCCCCCCTGCGCACATTCCGCGACGATAAACCGACTTTGCTTGTTTGTTGGTGGTGCACCTGTTTTGCCGCGGTGGTCATCTTGACGCGGGTGTCGGGGAGGTTTATCAGGACGGAGAGGCTCTTTCGGGAGGACTGGTTGGCATTTGCGTGTCTCATTCCGCTGTTTTGTCGCATGGCGCTGGTACATGTCATTTTGCTCTTTGGGACGAATAATGTCGTTTCAACCGGCCTCTCGGAGCAGGAGATACATCACCGCATGATTGGGAGTAGATTGGTGCTGCTGTCGAGGATTTTCTACGCCGCAACGTAAGTCCAGTCCAAGTACAGGACAATACAAGTCCCCAGTACCTCTTCATCCACCCTCAGCCACTAACAATTCCTAGACTTTGGATGCTCAAACTCACCATCAGCGAGTTCTTTAAGCGGCTGATTTCGAACATATGGAGGACATCCTATGAACGAGTGCTCGTATTCATCCGGTGGTTTCTTTTGGGGACATTCATTGCTGTTATCATTGCAGATATTGCCGAGTGTCAACCCGTCACGCATTACTGGCAGGTTGCTCCCGATCCTGGAGCGCAGTGTCGACAAGGCTACGCGCAGATGCTCACCATGGGGATATCAAATGTTCTCACGGATCTCCTTCTCGTGGTCTTCCCCATTCCGATTATCCTCACCTCGAAGATGCCCGCCAAGAGAAAGGTGCAATTGGTATTGCTTTTTGCAGGATCTCTGGTCCCAGCAGGAACTACCCTGTTCAGGCTTCCTAGGATCATTGATAAACACGGAAGTCAGCAATATCGATCCTTACTTGCGTCGGTAGAAATTCTTTTCGCATCTGCGGTAGCCAACGGTCTGGTTCTGGGGTCATTTGTTCGTGATCGGGGGGTCAAAAAACAGAGATGGAAGTATGGATCGGTGAGCGGGAGTATCGAGCGGACGACGAGTCGAAAGGGAACGGTAGTTCGACATTGGGGAAGTGATGAGGATCTAGTTCGAGGACTCGGTCTAGGAGTAAATGCGGAACTGCGCGACCAAACACCGTCAGTGCCACGGCCAGCTCCCATGGCCGTGTCCGGAAATGTTCCAGTGAAAGCCCACCAAGGGCTGGAACACGGGTGGGAATTTCCGAGCAGCGACAAAAGGAGTGATGAAATCGACTTGATGAAAGTCTCCGACCGAAGCCACAGTCCTGACGACATGTCATCTCTGGCCACGCCACGCAAGATCTCCTTTTTCGATGTCGGGGGCTTACTCGACGAAGAGCCCCGTCGGACCAGTTCCTCACGAACGGTTGATACAGATGGAGACAGTACATCTGCCAGTGGGGGGTTGCATCCCGCATATTCCTATGGAAACGGTCTCCTCCCGGCACCTGCGAGACGAGGATCCTCTGCTCTGCTGCAAGATATTGGGGGTTTACTCGGACCGCGAACGAGGAATCCGCCTCATGTCCAGGAGAGAAGTTATGAGATGCAGACTATTTCGCACCGAGATCAGATTACATCTTCACCGCGGCCGACTATTATACATCAAACTACGCAGCACTCCTTGCAGGATGTTGGGGGACTGCTCAATCGTTAATCGGCATTCTCTCTGGACGATATCTATATATCTATCTATATATATATATATATATATATANNAGTAGCTGTAGATACCCATGGGACATAGACTGACCATATGAATATGAAATGTCTGGGGGCTCGATTATGTCACGAACAGTGTATGAACCAGGCCACTTAGCTATCTCATCCTGCCGTGCCCACGTGTACAGTACAAATACAGGATCAAGCAGAGAGAGAGAGGAGCGAT
>NCSK02000171.1:0-71058 GCA_002276475.2 Chlorociboria aeruginascens | reverse complement strand
TCCGCGCCGTCACGCCCTGGGGCACCCTATCCCTCCGATCGAAGAAATCATCCGGCCCATTGCTAGAAGCGCCCGGATACTCGATCACCCAGCCTGAACTAATCGACTTCCAGAGCTGTTTGAGATGCGTGAACATGTTTTCTTAAGTTCTTGTTGTTAGATTGACGATCGCAACTTTAATATAAATATCGGGATTTGAGATCTTGAAATTTAGAATTAAAGTTGCATGCGAAAGCATCACGTTGATATATATATGTTATGTCATGACGGTGAGAAAGGTGGTGGCGTGACGGCCGACATATTCCCGACGTGGATTTCTCGGGGAGTTTCGGGATTCGAGGCATGGTTTCGAGTTTATATTTCTAGATATATATGGAAGCGCTGTAATGCATAGTTTTATATCTAATGCCGTGAGATGGAGAGGCATTTTGAATTTCCTGTTTCTATTATGGTGCAGGTGATACCTTCGTATTACTGGGAGGGCCAGTGGACGATGTGGTTTGTTTTTCTTGGATGTTTCTGGAGGTTGTTGGGAGTTTTGCCGCCAAGGTCTCTGAGCCTATGGGATCGAAGAGAATGAATGCATGACAGTGCAAGACTTATTTCGAATCGATATGTGAGGCAAGATCTAGTTAATTACAACTAAATAGCAAAGGCTAACTCTTCAAACAGGAACGCTTTACAGCAGGTAGAAGAGGATGATGATATGACTCCATTGGTAGTTATTTAACAAATGTCCCAAACCATAAGAACAATTTATACCTCTTGTTATTTTCTCTTTATTTTTATTCCGGATTTCAAAACTTTAAAAAATAATAGTCGCTCAACAAATGTCCCAAACCATATGAACAATTTATATCCCTTGTTATTCTCTCTTCATTTTTATTCCGGATCCAGAAATCTACTATATTACAATAATTTCATTGATATCCCGAACCAGATCAGTGATTTTGTTGCATGTACTGTGGAAATTGGGTCAGTTGACTAGGACCATTAATTAGGAGCAAGTGTTCAGGAGATAGGGATCGTGAGGGTGCTGATTTGTGAGTCCAGATGAATAGGGTGAATAAAAAAGAGTCTGGATGGTAATAGGAGAGGCTTTATTGTTCAATTGGAATTTGTTGTAAATTATGTATTTGTTGTTTTTATATTTGCTATTGTTTTTATATTTATTATTGATTCTACATTTGTCATCAATATATATTTGTTATTCTTTGTCGAGAATTAACTACGACTAGCTAATAGGAACTAGATGAGTAATATCAGTGGGATATCGGTAGCATATGAGGCTAAATATAAAGTAGGAATATTGACTTCTTTTAAGTAAATATGGGGGTGGCTTGTTATGAGTCATCAGGGCAAGAATATGGATATAAATAAACCCCTACCCTAGCACTTCTTTTACCATTATAACGACTTTACTTTCACACCCATTGATCACCCAATCACATGCAATCTGTTGCACCTGTACACTTGACAGTTCAACATTCTTTCTATATTTATTATTGGTTTTATATTTGTTGTCGATTATGTATTTGTTGTCGTTTCTATCTCTATTTGCACTAATAAAATGTTTCTTTTAAAAGTTTTATTACAAGAACGTTAGAAACACCCCAGCTTTGCCTTCTGAGAATATCAAAGGTTTCATATAATAACCTTGCGATCTCGGCACAAATGTACTGCCTGTGGTAATGATATATTTCTTGTTCTTTTTATAACGCTCTCACAGAGTTTAAATACCCCGAATCACCAATTTTCCCCCCTCCAACAATCCACTACAATCAGTAGACAGTTTATCGCAATCGAGATTCACTACCGCGATTGCGATTGCGAGTCGAAGAAAGCAAATATAAATATCCCCTGCCCCCAACTGGTGTTGAAGAGAAGACACCTACAAAGTGCCCAAGACTCAATTCGGGGAGCAGGCTCCAGCTTCTTGTTTCATGAGTCAGTTCACCTATATCGCTGCCCCCTAAAGTCGCCCTTAAGGTCTACCCAAGAACGCTGCAGCAATAATTTAGGATATAAGTAGTTATTGGTTGTTAAAGCCTACACTGCTGTCAAAGGGATTTTTGCTGTCGATTCATCACAGGTGAATCCTTGCTTCAAACTTCTTCCATTCCCGAGGAGGAAAGACTGGGATTCAAATAACCATATCTAATTTCGAAAAAAAATCAGAATTCTATCTTTTAGTTTTCAAAAATGTTTTCCTTCAGGATCACATCCGCCAGTCATCATGAGTTTTTAGTTTCTTGAAGTACATAGATAATGCCCAGTCGCTCCTTTAAATAATTCCCTCTTAGTCCCGCCTTTCCCAAAAACAACAAGGTAGGATTGACCAACTCATTCATGACTTGAAAGGATATAGTTCACTTGCCAATCCTTAGCGCATTTACGTCACATGCTATTGATGACCCCTGGTGTCCTAGAATTGATATAAAAACACATAAGGGAAGGACACTGTTTCTGGAGCAAAGACAAAGCTTGTTCACAGCAAAGATAGATTTGAAGATCCGTAAAATATGATCAGCAATTCCGGGATTCCAATGTGTAAAGCAGCCTTTTGGGGAGCTGAGATGTTGGCTGGACATCTTGAACATCACACTTTTCTTCAACCCACGACAGCAAACATTGAAACGACAGCAAATATTGGAACGATAGGAAGAGTTGAAACAACAGCAAGAATTGAAACAATAGCAAGAATTGAAACGATAGCAAGAATTGAAACAATACAAAAATTAAAACGATAGCAAAAATTGAAACGATAGCAAAGATTGAAACGATAGCGTAAATTAAAATAATAAAAAAAGGTGTAACAACAGCAATAATTAAAACGATATAAAAATTAAAACGATAGCAAAAATTAAAACAATAATAAATATAAATTTTTTTTTTTAAAACAACAACAAGAATTAAAACGATAACAAATATTAAAACGATACAAAAATTAAAACGATACAAAAATTAAAACGATAGCAAGAGTTGAAACAGCAAAAGTCGAAACAGTTATAAAACTATAACTTTATTTCCAAATCTCGTTTCTGCGCTGGTCTCAACATTTTGAAATTCAAACTCTTGTTCCGCAATGTAATATGCTTCTCTCGGACTGAACTTGGGTGATTGCAATGCGGTTCTCTGAAGCTAGGGATTGGGTATATATAGTCGCTAGGAACTAGATTTGGGATCTTCAATATCCAGTGAATTAATCTCAAGTGGACTCCGGAAATATACCCTCAGCCAGCCTCTTGTAAGGTAAATAAGCACGCATTTGTGTGTCCCACCAGTCAAGTTGCTGGTCCTGAAGTAGGAACTAAGCAAAACATTCCATGCTCATTGGCCTTGTTGCAAATTTTTTTTGGTATAAATAATATTCCTACATAATTTTCCGAAAAATTAAAGATTCTATATGGCACAGAACAATTACATTTTTTTTTGGTGCCTTATACTGCTAAAGCAGTGCTAGCATGATAATTTGTGATGAGTGCATAGGAAATGAAGTTTTTCGGCCATTGAATCATACAAAATGCTAGTTTTAGATGCACCACGCCTAATGGCATAATCTAAAGGGTTAGGCAGTAGAGCCACGATTGGAATTACACAAATTTCAGGCTTATTGTATAATCCGACATATCACTGCTCCTAGAACGCCCACCATAAAATACCCAACTCCTTGTTCGGGATCACAAAGCTATGCAATCAAAGCTCAACTATAGCACCAGATCAATAATCATCTCCTCCGCCTCCACCATCATCCTCTTCCTCATCATCACCTGGGCTGAAATATTTCTCCCCATCGTAATCCCCCCCCATCTCTTCTTCGTCGTCCTCAAAATCATAATCTTCCTCTGCATCAATATTCTCCTCGTCTTCCTCATCTTCGTCCTCGCCGTCCTCCCCAGCTACCGCCGCCTCCTTAATCTTGTCAATCTTATCAGATAGAATCTTCTCCTGAGCTTCCTTTGTATCCGTGTTAGCAAAGAGTGCTTCTTTCTTCTTGGCAGCTTTTTGGATATCTTTCAGGACCTTCTCGCCTGATTTGCCTTCGAGTGTGGACCATAGTTCTTCGGGGAATAACTCCTTATCTATGACTATTAGCATCCATCACCAGACAAATTAAGTTCTGGATCTTACTGAAAGTTCTCCCGGAAAGCTTCGGAATATTTCTCTTCTTCGGATTATATTTCATGGAATAAGTTTCCACGCCCTCAAACGGATCGATCACCGACATGGGATTGACCCCATATTGACTATTGATTTGATCTTCCCCATATGTCTTTACCGGCGCATTGAAATCAATTTTCGTGGATTGGGTGTAGAAGTCTCCGCTGTGAATCTCTTCTCGTAGCTTTTTGTAGTTTTCCACCTGCGCCTTTTCCTCGTCAGTGAAGGGTGCCGGACGTTTGAGATTAGGATGGGCCTGAAATTGTTAGCAGGGGAAAAGAGGTGTGGGAAGCATGCTTACTGGAAATAATGCAGAGGGTTTGTGATCGAGTTTTATTGAGGCGTCGTAATCCCATGTAGCTCCCTTCAGCCCACCTCGCATCCCTCCACGACCACGGCGTGACATGATGTATATAAGATGATTGTAAATTCCAAGATATCCCTTTCTAGTAGACAATATACATAAGTCCGGAGCTACTTTCTAGAAAGCTGGAATATTCTAGTAGAGAAATTCACAATGAGTTGTTAAAAATGTTTTGCGAGGTTGTTGTGGGGAAGCTTTTTATTATGGCAGAATCGAACGTACACCGCCTATGCTAGCACAGGGTGCTTCCGGACTGGAGATGGAGACGCGTGAGAATATATTCACTATTATTGCTGACACTGACATTCCTCTGTGACAAGCGTTTGCCTGGACGTTCATCTGGACGTTCATCAGATTGAACTTGTTCTTTAGGATCAAAGCTACGTTGATTTCTCACAGAATCTCCCAACAAACATAGGTCTGGAAAGCTCGCATGATGGACGAAGTACGCATTACCGGGCTCGAAGAGCTTGAAGGGCATCTGCAACAGTTGCTACGGTCTCCAGAGACACCTCTTAATGCCGAATTATTTGATGAGGTTGAGCTTCAACTCAATGGTAGGTTCTCTCTTTGCTCTCTGTTTCTCATCTATCCTCTTGTGCCGCACAAGCGTGTTTTTCAATGTATAGCCCGATGTTTTTGTCCCCTAGAGGAGATGTTTGAAGCAAAGGAAAATAGTTTCCCACTTTATGTGCCTTCTGGCACTTGCCTATGATTCCTACTGCATAGAAGAAGAGCGATATTAGATATTCTCTAACCTCACTAGAATACAATATCCCTTCTCTGATACCCCGACTACTCCCTAACCTCACCCAAATACTCGCCGCCTACCAACAAGATCCAGCCATCCTCGTTAGCATATCGATTAAGCTTCTGCAGCCTATTCCATTCACACAAATCCTCTCGTTAGCCTCAGAAGACTCCCTCATACAGGCCCTTCGATCCCCAGCTCCCTCAGCGAATATTCTTGGCATAACAGTCATTGAGAAAGCTTCAAGAAGTCCAAGTGATACAGCGATTTTATCCATTATGAAAGAGGTTGTATCGGCTTTTATCCAGACATGGCTTACTTCGCCTCAAGTCGAGGTTGGGGAAAAGGCTACACAAGCAATTGGGGACCTTTTGCAGGTTGATTGTGATCAAAAATCATCTGGTATCAATGAGAAGATGAGCGGAATGCAATTGACTTCTAGAAAACCTCCAGGACAGGGGCTATTATGGAGACGAGTGTTCCAGGATAAAGATATCTACGAATTGATATTTTCTCTCTGCAACCCTCTTTCTCCTCTGGAAGAGAGGCAGAGGTCTCTGGCACAAGCTCGATTATTAAGAGTCCTCCCACGTCTTGCTGCACTAAATTTCCATATCGTGACCCATACATATTTTGCTGATGTTGAGCAAAAATACGGATCGCAGGAGACTGGTCTATTATATTTTGCGTCTGTGGAAATGGTTAATAAGCAAGATCTACTGATGCACATTACTTTGGTCGATTTCTTTGCGGAGTTGCTCAAGATGATGAGCATGACGAACTTTACGAAGAATACGATAGATTATCTGGCGGCATTGACAAAGAAGGTCACAGAGTCTGATGAACTCATGTCTGGATCATTGGAGTCTATTGCGACATCTGCGGATTGTTCGCTGGAATTGCCGGATTTCTTAATCAAGCTGAATCAATATTGATAATTCGGACTCCTCACGTCGATGATCACTGAAATTGTGAACTTGTCTTAGCCAACTTTTCCACAATGCGATTGTTTTATGGGTTGTGCCGAGGATATTTTAGGAAACTGATGAAACTCTAAAATAACAGGAGCCACTGTCTTGATTTAGTAAGCTATGGGCCTTCTCGATGACTTCCAGCAACTTGGGTCGTCTTACGCACAACTTATCGATTGAAATTACTATTCCTTGTGCAGCAAGGGATCAAAGTATGTATCACTCCAACTGGATCAATGTGGATCTAGAAGTACTCCGTGCATGAATCTCTTAGACTAAAGTGGTTCTCAGTTCCGATGTGAAAAGGTATGGTCAACCTTTTGGTGGGATGGCGATGTTTTCAAGTCCCCAAATGGCTTATTCCATACTCTTTTACATGATTGCCTCAACCAAGAGTTTCCTTTTCAGCTGCCCATCTCTGAGTCGGGCTGAATGGCGTTAAATTTCCCTCCAAGGCCATAGTATATATTTGAGCCTTGTTCTCACCTAGGTTGTTCATTTTTTCATTCTATCAACAAGCATCACTCTCTCTGCTTGCACGTCAAACAATTCCTCTCATTCATTTCCCCTGTCATCATGGGTCTTCTTAGCACGACAAAGTTGTTGTTGCTAGCTGCTTCGACATTCAGCCTAGCAGAAGCATTTTTGAGGGAGCGTGAAATTATTACCATCACTATCACGGCCCCTTTCGATATCCAACCATCAGACTGTGCTTTCCTCACCGGAACGTTTCCACTCTCGTCTTCTGAACCCACGCTCCCTACTTCCAGCACGGATGTATCAATTTTTTTGACTTCGACTGCGGAAGCCTCGTCCATCGAAACCACCAGTTCAGGAATATCGACAGAGCCTAGCGGAATCTCTACCAGCGTATCGGTCTCAATAACTGCCACGGAAACGAGCGAGTCCTCTGAATCAGCTCTCAGTTCATTGACGACATCTGAGGCCAGCGTCGTGACCGAATTATCTTCCCCAAGCGTGTCCCAATTTGTCTCATTGACCGGGTCTGTCGAAACTTCAGAGTCTACTAGCATCGGAAACACTCTTACATCAATGTTATCTTCCCAAATACCAGACTCCACTGCCTCAGACTTGCCTACTGTTATTAACTCTGGCGGAGATAATAGGGGTCCGTCACACCCAACCGAATCTTCTACAACTTTCACCACCCTCCAGACGTCAGGAAGCTCTTCCGAGATTCTATCACTATCCATAACTGCGACTAGCGAAATCTTTACATCAACAGAAAGTAGTACTTCGGAGAGCACAGTCCTCACGAATCCCAGCCTCGAGACCTCCCTTACCACTTCAGAGAGTACATCACTCATTTCAACAGAAACTATAGAAGCGTTAAGCTCAACAACCGGTAGCGTTCCTTCGAGTACATTACTCGGTGCATCCTCTACAGAGTCTAGCCTTGAAGTCGCCTCCCTGACAACCACGGCAATTGCTCTTAGCAGTACATCACTCAATGTATCTTCCACAGCATCTAGTCTTAATGTCACCTCTCCGACGACCGTATTTAGTACTGTTGATAGTACATCTGAGGATATATCACTTCCTACAACTCAAATTAGCCAGTCATCTTTTATTTTGGAGTCTGTGTCCACAATTGTCAGCAGCACTCCTGAGACAATATCATCCCTTGCTACCCAAACTAGCGAGAGTTCTTTCACCTCAGAGTCGTCATCTGTTATTGAGACCATCTCGAGCCAATCTACAAATGTTATTAGTACCGACTTAAGCACAGTAACCGAACCCACGGTAATCTTGACCTTACAGACTTCGTCTGTCCCTCAATCTACGTCAGGATCTATAACAGAGACAACTGAGCTCCTTTCGTCGACAATCGCATCTGACACCACTTTAGTGTCGACTGGAGTAGCCTCGACCTTCGAGATAACATTCACTAGTGTTCAACCAACTACGACCACCGAAATCACTACTGGGACGGAGTCATCGTCTGAGTCCTCTGCTGTAGAGACATCATTCGTGGTTTCATCTATTTTTGAACCATCAACTACAGAGATCACTAGTGGCTCTCAAACCATCTCTCTCATTGAGACCACGTCTCTGGCGCCATCCACGACTGAAATCTCAAGTTCCGTATCTCTTATGGAATCATTTACCCAAACGACGTCTTTGAGTATTTTGGGAACCACGTCTCTGGCGCCCTCTACGACTGAGATCTCAGGTACTTCTGAACCCACGTCAGAAATCCCAACCAGTTCATCTGGATTGAGCCTCTCTCTGAGCGTGACTTCGTCAGAATACTCTTTTGAGCCTACTACAAGCAGCTCGGCCCAAATTGAGTTGTCAACATCGATACTTAGCTCCGAATTCTCCAGCGAGGCCTCAACAACCTCAGTGCTTTCAACTCTTACCACCCTCTTAACGCTCACTAGTCAATCGTCTAGTGAAGAGTTGACGAGTACCGAATCGTCAACAGAACTCACCTCATCCATACCGACGATAAGTAGTTCTATTTTGTCTAGTAGCTCTGAGGCTTTTACAGCTACCTCCATTCTTCCATCAACCGCATCGCTCATCTCCAGCTCAGTAATCTCATCATCTTCGCCATCCTGTCCTAGTCCAACTCTAATCAATAGCGATTTTTCGTCTGGACAATTCGGACCATACTGGTTCCAACCACCCATACCACTATATCAGGCTGTCGTTCCGCCAGAGGTCATCTCTCATCGGAATCCAAACTCGGGGAGCAATCATGTTCTGTAAGTGTCTCTCCCTATCAAGCTCGGATTACTTCTAACCTAAAGCAGCAACACAACAATCTATGACAGCGAGACGATGATGTTCGAGCAGTTATTAGAGATCTGTCCCCAGCAGGATTTCACCATGACCGCATCAGCAACCCTCTTCACCCCCAGAGCAGCTTCTGCCTGTACATTGAAAGTCTGCGAAGGTTTTACCAACAAATGCAGTCGTGCCCTACCCCTTAAAAGTTCTGTAGGATTGGTCACAAAATCTTTCAAAACTGGTAGACGTCAGACTCAAGCACTCATACAAGTCTACGTTACTTGCGCAGGACCGGAAGATGAGGCTATACAACATGTTAATATTGTCTACGTGGATACTGTGGGAATCTTTGGGATTAGCTAGTCCGATCGATCGAGATAAATTTGGAGGGGATTTGGGGAGAAAGAAGGGAAGGAGAGCATATGATGGAATATTTTAGTTTTGATTGGTGACAATATTATTTTTTGAAATTAGTTGGGATATGTTTTCACTACTTCACTACTCTTCACACTTTATCAGCCAGACAATTAATAGAGAATTCTTGGTCTGGCAAATTCATATGTCTAAAATCCCGGGTTTTCCATTGCCAAATCGTGCTTTGGGATGAGGCTTGGAACAATTGCTTGGGCCCCGCAGCCAAATTTAGAATCCATCATATATCGATCACAATGATGCAAGGAATGTCTCACATCAATGTATCACCACTATACCTTGCATTTCCCTAATGATGGCTTTAATTCATCACGTACTTTCTACCATTGCCAAGGCTTCTGGAAACTTAAGATGTGCAACAGGGAAATTGTTTGTATAATGAGCTGCATGATGGCTGGTGGAACAACAATAGGGGAAATATGGATACAGAGGGATCTGTATTGTATTGTACTGTACATATTGGGGATTTCTTATATCTTTTGAGAGCAAGCTCACGGTTTTGACGCATATTTTATCTCATATTTTAACTTCGCAAATGTAGGTTTATCAATGATTTTGAGACTAAAGTATATTACATCACTTATATTGATATTACTGAGGTTTGGAGATTTGACACGAACTTGGCGACTGGCTAGACTTTGTACCTTAAAACTTTA
Organism: Chlorociboria aeruginascens; assembly: GCA_002276475.2. Lineage (NCBI taxonomy): Eukaryota > Fungi > Ascomycota > Leotiomycetes > Helotiales > Chlorociboriaceae > Chlorociboria > Chlorociboria aeruginascens. Next base: position 60,966 of record NCSK02000171.1, on the reverse strand, counting down.
TCGCGGAAACGAGGGCGACTCAAAAGGCAATCGTGAGTCCAGTTCTCTGAACCCTTTTGCTATTTCAGATCTTGAATTATTTTTGTCTCAAGGAGGGATTTTCCCCCTTCGATTCTTAGAAAGGGGTTACGAGCGACATATTGCGCTAGCGGTAGAGTATCACGTGAGGAGTTGTCGCTTATCTGAATCCACGAACCCTTCGTCTTTGCGCCTCTGCAATTCTATGGATGACTTGGACATGTCCGATGGGGCCGCCCACGACTTAGAGGCAGTCATAAATTTTAAGCATGAACCACTGAATGACTCATCCCAGGATATTCGACTGGTCGAGTTAATATCAGCCCACACCCCCGATGACCCTATAATATGCAACCTCATTCACCAGAAATTATCTAACGAGAATCTCACTCATTATGAGGCTTTGTCGTATACATGGGGCGAACTGCATGGATCATCACCTATCTTGCTCAACGGGAGACCATTTAAGGTCAGCCCAAATCTTTACGAAGCTTTGATACATCTCCGGAATATGAGTGATAGCAAGACTAGGAGGCCTAAGTCGAGATGGCTGTGGATCGACGCCGTTTGTATCGATCAGTCAAATATGGCAGAGCGCAATGAACAGGTCCAACGAATGAGGTCTATTTATCAACTTGCTGGAGGGGTTGTTGTCTGGCTGGGGAAAACTAATGAGCCTGAGGACGAAGATCTGGTGTTTGCCCCCGAATTGTGGGGCTTTAGCAATCTGCCTGCCAACTCGGAGTTTCGAATCCCGGATTTAATGGCACTACTTGTCAATTTAAATTATATTTACTCAGGTGATGCTAGGAGTTTTGGCTATATCGCATCAAAAAATTTTATAGAGAGGAAGGAACTATGGGGCTATCTCCGACAAATCTTCTCAAGGAAATGGTTTATGAGACTTTGTGAGCGCTTGCCTTAGTCATTTTTAGCATTGACTACTAATCTCAACTACTTACCAGGGGTTATCCAAGAGGTTATGGTGCAGGCAAATGTTGTTTGCGTCGTTGGATGGACGACAATTGACTGGCTCAATCTTCGACAAGCAGCAGAGCTGATTGTGCGCCCAGGTATCGTGGGAATGGGGCAAGAAATCTCGCAATTCAGATTTCTGCCATTGATGAGAGCTCACCGGATCCTTAAAATGAATCTTACTGGGGTTAACACTAACAATCTACTCGCCATTCTTCGGCAGGTAGAGGATTCTAAATGTGGAGACCCACGAGACAAACTTTTCGCAGTCAAAGGACTGATAACCGACGACCAAGATGAAGATATCCAAATCGATTACTCAAAGCCATTAGAGAAAGTATTCGGAGATTGGACTTGGAGAAGAATCAACCGTCTGCGAAATTTAGACGTATTTAGTGCTTGCTCCGATTCAGCAAGTTCGCCATGGAGACCAGAAGCTAAAAGCACAAAGCCGTTACCCTACATACCCTCGTGGATACCAGATCTAAGATACAATATTGCTCGAGACGGTCCTCTCTTCTATCAAACTCATCAACAATACCGGGCAACACAGAACAAGCGGTGGGACTGTGGGAAATTTGCGCCCTTTCATATAGAAAGATCAGGTGACGGCCTCAGAGTTGTGCTCGCGGGTGTCAATATAGATAAAATCGTCCGGATGAGTGATACTGCCTATCCAGCAGCGATGTCTGAGACGCTCCGAAATCCTATCTCGCTATCAACAAGTATCACGGCTGTCATAGATAGCTGGGAGGATATGGTCATGGACCATTGGAGACCACGTCGGATGGCAAAAGCTGTCCAGATTTCCAATATGTTTAGTGAAACATTGATTCGGGGATATCATGTTTGGGTTGAAGAAGGCGAGGGCCTGTCAATTGAGACCCTCAAGCAAAAATACGAGCTTTGGAGAGGACACCCCGGACCAGAGCCAACCGCCGCACAGAACGCTCCTTCTCAAACCGCTAGAATGGAACGGATTTTATTTGCGATGACGAATTTCTGTCAGATGTTTATTACAGAAGATGGTCGTTTGGGGATAGTGGCAGGCGACTGCCACGCATGGTTGAATGATGGTATCTGGGTTCTGCCTGGTGGACAGACTCCCTTCATACTGAGAAATTCTTCTGATGGAGGATATCACCTCTTGGGGCCGTGCTATGTTCATGGCTGCATGTACAAGGAATCCATTTGGGAACTGGTTGATAAGGGCCGAACTGTGGAGAAAATCACTCTCGTGTGATGATGATGCATGTATAAGGTTTTGAGGTCTGATTACAGGTCTTTTGATTGCATTGCGGTCAACCAGGAGGCCAGTTTTCGGCCTGTGCCACTCAGGGTTTAAGCTCGTAATGTGTAACGAATTTAGTATGTCGCATTTACTTATATTTTAGCTACTAATCATGTGCTACTAATCATGTAAGAAGTATCAAGTGGTTACAACAAAAGCACAGATCCGATTACTGGAACGGCTCTTTTTGAGAATTATTCAAAGAAAACAGACAACATCACTCGGCGATAATAAGATATTTATAATCTGTCGTCTGAAGCTGAACTCTTACTGGAGTATCAAACTTGATTTGCCCAGTTAAAAAGTGGCGCATTCGTAAGTCGTGATTGGGAGCCACCTAGTGCATCTTCCTAAACTTTAACAAACGTTGGCTCTGCAAATAGTCTCCTTGTATTACGAGATCTCCTGAATGTTACCATTTCGTTCTACTGGAAATAATAATTTCTTAACTTCTGGCTTTTACGGATTTAACAATCCTAGCTCCGAGAATTGCATAACGCGAACCTCACGATGCCCCTTTAAATCATCCCAAAACGGTAATTAGAAATAGAAAGGCGGCAAGAATGTATTCGTGTAACGGAATTTAGTAGCTGTGACGGATTTAAGCTGTGTATAAATGAGCTTGTGGATTTCCTTCACCAACATTTCCATTCATCTCAAATTGAAATCTGCGACTATCAGACTACAAACATGGCACAATACGGCTTCTCCACTGATGGCAAAACTATTGTCTCCGATTTCTCCTCCGAGGTCAAGGATCGCACATTCCTGATCACTGGCCCAAGTGAGGGGGGCATCGGTGCGGAAACTGCTATTTCCCTGGCTCACGCTTCCCCCGCAACAATCATTCTCGTTGGGCGTACTATTTCAAAAATACAGTCTACAATCGACGCCATTAAGACAATTGATCCATCAGTCCGCACAATCTTCATCCCGGTGGAGCTGTCCTCCCTCTCCAGCGTGCGCACCGCCGCAAATAAAATTCTGTCCGACTCGTCGATTCCAAAGATCGATGTCATGATCAACAATGCAGCAATAATGGCCTGCCCATATTCTCTTTCAGAAGATGGATACGAGCTCCAATTTGCGACCAATTATCTCTCTCACTTCCTCCTCACCAATCTCCTCATGCCGAAACTGATCCTTTCCCCCAGTCCCAGAGTCGTAAATGTCTCGTCCATGGGCCACGAGTTTTCAGGCGTTCTCCCCGATCCAGGTTTTAACTCGGGCGCATCCTATTCTCCATGGGTTGCATACGGTCAATCTAAAACAGGCAACATCCTCTTCACTGTAAACATTAACCGTAAACTCAAAAGCAAAGGCGTGAAGAGCTTCGCACTGCATCCCGGGAGTATCGTAAGCGGATTACAAAAGTATATAGATGAAGAGTCGAGACAGGCGGCGCTAGCACGTTTGGCTAGTAGTGGGAGAGCACCGCCGGAGCGAAAGACGTTACAGCAAGGGTGCTCGACGACCTTAAGGGCTGCGCTCGATCCGAATTTGAAGCAGGAAGAGCAGTATTACGATAACTGCCAGCCTTCGGCGGCGCAGCCATGGGCTTTGGATCCAAAAGAGGCAGATAGGGTGTGGGCGTTGAGTGAGGAGATGGTGGGACAGAAGTTCGAGTACTAATGGATGCCAAGGTGCATTTTGGTTTTGTTTGCTTGCGAGTTGATGAATGCACAAACAACTGTAGCTTTATTGCGATCACTGAACAATAAACCCCATCATCTCGTTCTTGAGGATATACGTTGATAATGAGTGCCTCTCGCTTAATTCTACATTCCATTCCATATGCCAGGGTAAAGGCTCCTAGAAAGCTTCAAAAAATCCTTGTCGTTACCAAGGTTCCGTTATATTGTACGCTCGCTTACTTCCTTTTCAAAATATTACAAAAAATATCAACATCTCGAAGTTCAAAATGGCAAAAGGTTCAGGGACCAGCCAGGCGTGAAGGTAGTTTCGAATCTCCTACGTCCTTTGTAGAGCCTACTACCCACAGTCTCGTCCCTTAATAGCTCTTAAACACAGTTTGATTGATCCTGCTCTAATTTACTCTTTTGGGCGGCCACTATGTGTTTTTTTTCTTTCTTTTTTTTTTGACCTACCTGTTGACCAAAACTCTTTTCCTTATTTAAATAAATTAAATAATTATAGTACAGATTGGCAAGCGACAAGTCCCGAGCTAGAAACGTTGTATTTGTGGTCGAGGAATTGAGAAGGCTTACCGAATTTAGGTGCGCTCGCTTACCCCCTTTTCAAAATATTACAAAAAGTACAAAAATCTCGAAAGGCCAAAATGGCAAAAGGTTCGGAGCCCAGCCAGGCGCCAAGCTGGTGTCGATTCTCCTACGTCCTTGTGGGCCTATACCGCACGCTCTCGGTCCATTGCTCTTAAACACAGTTTGATCCCCTGGTGCTCCAATTTACTCTTTTGGGCGGCCCCTGTGTTTTTGACTTACCTGTTGACCAAAATTCATTATTTAAATATATATAGTATATGTTAGCAAGCGAGACGCTAGCGAGATATTTTAGCCTTGGGATTTTGTTACACGTACTAAATCTCGTTGCAATGCGGGTGTACTAGGTACCTAGGTGGCCTAGAGATAGGTTCCAACTTGGTTATAGATTATGACTTCACCTTGATGAGGACTCTACTTTGCCAGTATCCATTAGATCTTATGTACTTAAAATCCACTTAAGGGTCTCGAGCCACCATTTATGGTTTTTACGACCATTTTCATATATCTTAGCTACTTCACAAAGTCCTGACCTAAATGTCAGCAACCTCGCAATGCTATGATTATTACAATCGTTCCGCACCCAAATATTCACACCGAACAACTAGATCCTGGCGAGTGCAAGCTCCACCATATTCCAAAGCCATCATACTCGCCCCTGTTGGATTCCTCCTCCATTAGGCCATGAACGGAGTTTTCGGTCATTCCTTCGACAACTTTAGTTTCATAACCTCCTATGGGTTCCAACTGATTTCTTAATACATTGTTCTCCCATAGTTTGAATTTTCCAGATTGTGACTTGTGGAGGTGAGTCCACAGTGTCATATCGAAGTCCTCCAACTTCTTGGGGTCGAGTTTAGCATACTCATTCTCCAGGTTCTTCAACTCGTCAGCATATAGGCGTAATTGTTCCTTTACTCTATAACTCTCGTCGGCAAGTTTGGGAGGTTTCTGATGTATGCTAGATATTTGTTTTCGTACTTCTTGCAAGCCAAGCTCTGGAACTCGACGGTCTTCCCCAATAGCTGCGAATCCATCACCCAATTCCTGATTAAATGAAGCCACGCCGTGCTTCAAATCGTTTATTTCTACAAGATAGTGTCGCTTACGTTCTTCATAGGTACGGCAATGGTGATCAAAAGCTCTTTTAAGTTCATAGATCATCTGCTGGACTTTGGCGGCGCAATCGTGGGATCCATAAGCCACAAGCATCCTTTTGCAATCTTGGAGCATTAATTTCAAAGATTCAACAGGGACATGCCTCAACTGATGAGCGACAACATTTCTAACTATGCCTATTCGTGACAGCACTTTACCTAAATGTTTGTCGTCCGGGTGACGAGGTAGTTTACACCATTCTAAACCCAATGTGTCAGTACTGTTGATCCACTTTAATGTAAAACTGGAAAGTGACCCCAATGGGTTATAAATAATGTACCATTTAACCCAACATCCGTCGCATACTCCAAACAACCGTCAACTCGTTTGAGTGCTTGAGGTCGAGAACGTGTCGCCATATCAAAGCACGCGACTTCAACGTACTCCTCTGCTTGCTTCAAAAGCATAATTTGGCGAAACGAATCTAGGGATACTCGCAGTGCTTCAGGACAATAATACTTTCCCCTCTGAAGGTATAGAATGTGCAGCCTCTCTGCTTCGGATTCTAGGGAGTCTGAAGACAAAAGATTAGAAATTCGGGAGATGGAGCTTCTGAAGACTGGCGGTGGTTTCGCGGATAATCCAGACAATGGCGGACCACCCGTGGGGCCCGACGTAGATCGAGATGGATAATCACCAGATACATAGTTGTTCTCATTTCTGTATCCTGAACTTCTAGTAACGCGTCTTCTTTTAGGAGGCGGTACACTCTTCGGAAATGTCTTCATGTGCCCTCTTTTGGAAGGCCGTGCTGTGCCCATTTTGACTTGATTTCTACTTCAAAAGACGCAGAGCCAGATTGCACGAAGGGTTATGAAAAGATGAAATTTAATTGAGGTTGTGGGAATCAGAAGTTGCGTGACAGGAAAATCAATTTGTGGGCGGCCAGATAATTCACCGTTCAGAATATTAACAAACAGCCGGAAAGAAAAATTCTCCGCCCAAGGCAAGCTTTCAGCTGGAATTATTTTGAAATATTAAACATCCCAATTGTCCTCATAAAACATGATGACAGCCGTTATGTATCTGAAACCAACCATTTCGAAAATTGTCGAGTTGCGACTGGCAAGATGCGCCAAAACATGGCTTCGACAGCACAGGAGAAGGACTCGCTTGAGGGTTTTGGGGGTGGAAAGGAGTGTGGGAAAGGGTAAGTTGATACAGATCAACAGATGGGCGAGCCCATAGGCACATCACGCGATCAGGATGTGTATAGTAATAGTTGTACCAAGTATATCACCGAATCAGATTCTACATATGTGTGGTAAGTGTTTTCCATTTCTCATGGATGTTGAGTGGACATACCAAACAATATAATTGATGAAATACCTCAATCAAAGCATGGTATCCGTCTCCAGTCTCTGGAAAATGCTCACAATAAGAGAAATATGCCTTACGCGGGCGGGCCTGGTCTGAAGAATGCTTTCGCAGAAAAAAGGCCAGAAGAATGATAGAACTTCTAACGAAGAATATCAATGCAACTTTTATGAGGAATCCAGAGATAGAAGCAAAGAGAATATGATGGCGAAGGGGCGTCAGAAAGGTCCCTTCAACCCAACTTTCTAGAATTCTAAGACTAAAGAAAACCTCAGAATTAGCACCAGAAGTGAGAATACAACATACATCTGCAATAGATCCCGGTGGCAAGCAAGCCCTTCTTGGAGAGGATATCGGTGAAATATTTGGCATGACCGTACCACAAGATGGCACAGAAGTTACAAGTACTAGCATTCCAAAGTTGGCGAAAATAGCGGCTATCCACAGGGGCAGGAGAGGGATGAAAATGGAACTTGCGGATCTCTGGCCACATCTTTCACCTGGATTGAAGAGTTCTATGTAGTCTCAATTGGGGGAAATCTTACAATATTTGCGATGAATGCAAGATCTACGGTGGCACATCCGGACTAGCTCAGGAGGCATATGTACTGAGATAGAATTCAACAAATCCTTAATTTCTATCCCACGGAAACTGAACCCAGTCTACCTAGACTTATGTAGCTCTATGTTGAGTACAAGTCACAAAATTGTTATGACTCATAGTGACCTACGCCCTGAGAATATATTGGTGAGTTATACGACTCCATCAAGATTACGGGACGTATTGACTAGTAAGAGTTGAGTGGGGCATATTGAGAGTACTGGGAATATGTTAAAACTTTTGATAGATTGAATTCTGGCTCAAGTGATTGGTATTTATATTTGCGTATAGATATCATAGGAGATCATAGTGATGCGTGGCACCGGGACTGTTTTATAAACCGATTAGTACTGTAGAATCACCAGGATGGAGTAACTTATTATTTTTAATTCTCTCAGCTACCAATAATATAACTCATCCTACCTCTTCAACATGCTTCCACGTACTCCCATACTTTTCCCCGTTCGTTAGATCTTTTAAGTTTTATCAAGAATCGACTAGGATAGGCTCAATAAAGATCCCTTAAGAGTAATATTGGTAGCATATCGGTAGTATATCAGTGCCTTTAAGAAGCTTATTCCCAGAGTAGAAATATGACTCAATATGAGTCGGAAGAGGCTGGGGACAAGTATAAATATTACAGTACCCTAAAAATCTCTTCTGCCTTAGGGATAGACTAGAATACCACTTCTCAACTCACGTTCTTTGAATACCTAATCACATGCGATCTGTCGCACCTGTAGACTTTACAGTCCAAGAAGTAGTTTACAGCAAATGCAGGAAAAGATATTTTGCTAAACCAATGGCTTGAGTAATTCAACGAGTCAAGTACCTGGTCCCCGCAAACAAGGTGTTGCAGAATATACAAGTACTTTATTGCTGCGCCCTAAAAATAAATTGTCAGAACATGCTAGCTCTAATAAAAGCATAACAGGCGGCAATAAACAACAGTGGGTCGCACAATGAGCATAGGCTGCAAAGGATCTATTTGACCGAGAATGCAGGTAGTTTGGACAGGACAGGGTACTCAATGTGATTGGCCTTTAAATGATGGACGCCACCTCACATTGACAAACAGAATGAAAGTATTTGATGACAACCTGCTGTTTGTTTATGACACCCATCAAGTTGTTCAAACTCCCTACAACCTCTTGGACTTCCATGCTTAAATGCGCTCTAGTATCATTCATAAATATAGTAAAAATATAGATTTAATGCTAACGCTTTCAAGTTGAGACTTCTGTTCTAGATCGGCTGGAAGAATCACATGTCATCATGAATGGCTGTGGCCATATTGATTACTATATATATCACATGAACCAAGAACTTTGAGAATCCCAAATTATCACCACCATATCCTAATGTTCATTCAAAGTCGCAAATCCCAGTCATTCTTACCTTCCAAACTAAACCATTCCTTGCTCAACAGCTCCTGCCAATGGGCATTAAGAAAGGATGAGTAGCAAGTTAGCTCTTTCATATTCTGTAATTTTTATGAAAACCAAAATTGTCTCAAAAAATTAGTATTTCCAATTCAATATGTTATTACACAGCCAGTGTGACTTATTCACTCCCCTACCACCTTAGGAATTTGTTCTTTCTTTCCCTATGATATTACGTCATTAAAGATTGATTCACTCATTTGCTCCTTGACCGGCTAGTCCCAATGACTCTGCTTTGGAATTTGTTCTCTCTTTTTCTCCTTTCTTATGCGTCATCAAACAAAATCCCACATTTCGATCTACGGTTTCTACTTCTTCGCCCCTTTCAAACAAATTGATATACGATAGCAGCAGTTCACTGATTTCTTCAGTATTTGCTTTGCAATCCGGAATTCCTCCAGTTGAATATTCTTAGATCGACCGGACTCTTTGTAAGATCGATCCACCCCTATCCGTCTTCCACACTTCCATCTATCCTCAACCACAGCCTTTCTCAATCTATGAAAGTGAGAAGAAAGATATTAGATGTATATTGTATTGACACAAATTCTCTATTTCAGGACAGCCATGTTAGACGATAAGACATTGGGCATCGGAACTTGCGACAAGTCTAAAGGCAACAAGGCTAGTGGCAATCCAACAGCTGAAGGAGCTTGCGACAGTTCGTTGAATAGTGAACCTCACAATAACTCTATAGACCATGAAGCTGGTGACATGCCAAAGAGTCTGACGCAAGATATAGCTAGACAAATTCAGGGCTTGTCACAGGAGAAACTTCTAGATCTCTGCCGACAGATTTTCCCGCAGCCACTTAACTGCAACGATGCGTCAGAGCAGGCTAAGGTGTTAAAAACCATTATTCAAGCTGTCACTCCATCAATTGCGATCACAGCAATTCATGGAATTGATAGAACGAAATGGACTCAAGCTGATATCAAGGCGCTCAACTATGTTTTCTATATTGAGCGACTCAAATCTTATCCTGCGAATCTGGTTGCTAAAATTTGTCTGCAGAACCGTTTGGACGAGGAGAGGAAGATTAAGAACCCCACGCCCGAGGATTTGACCAATCAGATGCTTCTTAATGAGCAGCTCAAGGAGGCACAGCGTCAACAGGATATACAGGAAGGGGTTTGTGTCCCAAAGCTTGGAAGGACTATGCATAATAAGTACATGAATCACGGACGATTCGCCGGGAATGTCATGTCTGCTTTGTCCGGAAGCCCTATTGGAGGACGTATGGGAAAGAACAGTTCAGCTGTGAAAAGTATTTCTCAGATTGTGGGACCGCACTACACTAGGGAAGAAAAGGACGAGATAATCCGTAAGCATGCGGAATTATTTCGGAACAGAGAACAGGATCAGGATCAGGCTCGAAATAATGCAACTCCTACAGCCGGAATATTCTTGAATACAGTTTCTGGTCCCGTTGGACACCCTGAAGTAAGTTATGGCATCTCATTCTTGTTACAAATTCATACTCATAGACAAGATTTATAAGTATGCTAACTGAGATTACAATCAGGTTTCAAAGAAATTTGGAGGTGGACCACCCCAAATATTACCAGACACTCCTACTAGCAAAAGCACTTCTCGTAAGAGACTCAGATCTGAAGATACACCAGCGGCCATACTGAAATCTAACCAAAACTCAGAGCTTAGTACCAACTTCTCCCAAAACAAAGATTCCAAGGCTCAGCATTTTCCTCCCAAACAAACCTCCGTGTCGACCACGCGTCAATATAAACCCTCGGCCAACATCTTCCCTCCCAACCTCAGACCTCCTATCCAGCCATCTCTAACTCTCCGGTTGTCATCTGCAGAGCACCGCAACCGTGCAAAAGCCTTGGCAAATGCTTCGCTCGAACCATATCCTCGATTAATGCCAGTTCATCAATCCCAGGCAGAAGACAGCAACCGATCACGTAAACGCCAAAGAACTACTGGATATGGAGAAGAATACGATTCAATGCAGGACAGGATTAATGACAGGTTCCAGCAAAACTTTCTTGGTAACTCTGGTGGTGCACATGATTTGGGCGAGGATGTGGATGATGAGTTAGACTTTCTTTTCTCTTTGGAGTTGATACGGGAGCAGGAAATGCATGAGGCGAAAGAGAAGAAGAGAAACGGAGAAGGCGGCCATTGAGAAGCACTTGTTTCTTCCTCCAATTTTTCATACCGACAGGCTTGGTTAAAGCACATGGTGTTAATCTCGAGATAGCTAATCTTGCATACGATACAGTGCTTTTTGCTATGGATGAGAATGGTGCCCATCTTGGGAATACCTGGAGTTCTTTGAATTGGAGATGGCGTTGGAAGCAGGAAGAGCTGCTCATATACTCTCTCGTTGAAATCGATTCGGGGTATAGTAGTCAAAACTCTGGTCCCTTTTTTTAAGCTTTAAGCCCCCAGGTGGAAATACCTAAGCAACTTTGTATTATAGTCAATTTCACATTAATTCTATTTTGAATCTCAAGTTTAAACTTTTACATATATAATATATGTACATTTTCTCAATAAAAACAGGGAATGCTAAAAAAAAACTTAGATTAAGCTAATTCATCTTTATTATAAATATTGCGGGTATAACACATTATAAACAATCTACTACCACTGCCACTACGGTACGAAATTTCTGTAGGTTTCCAAGCCAGAGAAGACAATATCACAATGATGCAGAACTCAAAATGCTAGATATGCTCCTCATCCCATAGTTCCCGTCCCCTCCGTCTTCACCGCTGCAATGTGGTCGGTTTCTCCCTCCCCCAAACTCGTGTGTCTCTCCACCTTACTATGCGGCTCTTTCCCCACCAGCACGCCCCTACCCTCCTCCTGACGATCCCGCAGCACCATCCTCTTCTTCTGGTTCGCCGGTAACGCATGCTTAGCATTATAGTGGGCGAAGGTATACGGTTCTTCGCCATGGACGGCGAAATCGCCCACGGCGAGGTGCTCGTCCGACATCCGTAGGGGCACCCGCAACACGAACTTGATGAACATCATGATGAGGGAGGTCCAGACGAGGTTCCAGCCGATGATGAAGAGTGCCCCGACGATCTGCAGCCAGACTTGACGCCCGTTGCCCGCGATGGCGCCTCCGGGGTTGGTGAGCCCGAAGGCAGCGCATCCGTCGACCGTGGCGAAGAGACCGGTTCCAAAGCCACCGACTAAGGAGGCGACGAAATGGGTGTGGAAGACTTCGAGGGTATCGTCGACGCGGGTGAAGAGCGTCATCTTCCGGCCGGCAATGTTCATGGTCAACCAGGGGATGGTCCCAGATCCGAAACCGAGAGCAATGGCTCCCCAGCCTGCTACTACGCCAGCCGCTGGAGTGATTGCGACGAGTCCTGTAATCATTCCTTGTATCGCCCCAATAACCGACGGACGTTTGAAGTAGATAATGTCCCAGGCGACCCAGACGAGCGAGCTCATTGCGGTGCAGACGTTGGTGTTGAGGACGGCAACGCCGGCATCGGGACTTGCGGCGTATGGATCACCTCCGTTGAAACCGTTCCAGCCTATCCAGAGGATGCCGGCTCCGACTAACATCATAGGGATACTGTTTGGTACGTTGTCTTCAAGATCTTCTTCGATTCGGGGTCCGATCCACCATGCGCCTACAAACCCAGCTGTACCGGCTGAGAGATGGATGACGTATCCACCGGAGTAATCGATGACGCCCATTTTGAAGAGAAAGCCGCCGCCCCAGATGGAGTATGCACCGATGCAGTAGGAGAAGGTAAGCCAGAGAGGGACGAACAGCATCCAGGCGTAGAAGTTCATTCGACATAGGAAAGAGCCCGCAATCAGGACGAGTGTGATGGAGGCGAAAGCGAATTGGAAGTAAATCATAGTCGATTGTGGGAAGTTCTGAAGCAGGTCCGCACTTGGTAGAGCGGATTGTCCGACTTGATAATTCATCACGACCGATGGCCCTGGGATGCCGGCGAAAGGTAACATGTATTTCCCAAACGCAAGTTTATAGCCCCAAAGCATCCAACATATCAGAACAGCACAAAAGGCATAAAATGCCATGAAGGCAGAGTTAATTGCCCATTTGTGCTTCACCCAGCCTGCGTATAAGACTACTAGGCCGGGGACACTCTGAAGACAGACAAGAGACGCGGCCGTGAGTTGCCAGGAATTATCACCCTTATCCAGCCACGATGGATCAGTTGACATTTTCTAATCAATTGAGAAACGGAGTTATGAGAGAGAGAGAGAGAGATGATGTTTGACAGAATTGGGACAGAGAAGGAGCAACGGTAAGCTTAATATAAGATCCCTAGCTATCTGGGCCGCCTCCTGCATGAGCTCGTGGGTTCATCTGCGGAGACTGCAATGCTACTACCTCGACCTAGTCAAGATGCAGGGCTACCACTTCATCGTCAGGGCAGTGCCGGTATCGAATCAGAGGAGACGACGAAGCGAACTCCCATCTATCATGGCTGAGGATGGTGTAGAAGAACGAATGAGATAGATGCTGGTTATCAGGACGTCCAGGGTCTGGGGTTTATTTAAAGACTGCCCTATGGACCGAGGGGGGGGAATGAAGATACGGTCAAATCAAGCACTCGGGTACTTATCTACGCCCTTACCCATGCATGACGCCACCACCAGATGGGTGAAGGCGGGCACCATCATCATATCGGTGGAGCTGAGAGTGTATTGTGAGTTGTATATCTGAGGGAGGGCGATATACCTTGACGAGGGATGGTTGACAGGAGACCGGCCAGCTGCTGTGTATGTGTGTCTTCCACAATGCCGCTAACCTCAACCCGGCCTAGAGCTCACTTATGCCTGGCTGCCTGGCTGCCCTGCGGCACCTGACCTGCACCTGACCTGCACCCCACACCAACTCCGTTGCTTATCTGGCTTGGCATGCTTTGACAGCCCTTGGCAGACAACATCCTGGCCCTGGTTACCCGACCCGCTCCATGGGATGGATAGATATGGGAGCTCTGGATAAGCAGGCCTTTGCTTTGCTTTGCGCTCATTCTTATGACAGTCCATTTCCCCCGTGCCATATCATATCTTTGCTTGCTCTGTCCTTTCCACATGTATGATCTCTTGCGCAAGGACAGCCATCCAGCTTGTCTCATTGATGATATATGATATACTATGATATACTGTATTTGGAGATCGTGATTTGTCACGACTGAGACGGAAGCTGATGCTCGGATCTCGGCCCATGGGAAATCAATCGACTGCACGCACCGCACGACGTGTCCTTGGTGTATCTTTCTCTACACGGCCTTACCGTTTTCGATCACTCCATGCCCTAGCTCTTCTGCCGTTTGGGTCAGAATATCGAAAGCCTTCCGGATGTATCTCTCTTCGGCCTTCGGATTGGCACTGACAACTCGGATTGCATAAACACCCCCAATCACCGTCGAAGTGATGTAGATCTCCCCCCGGCGGTTCACCAATTCGTACACCTCCTTCGTGAGGCGGTTATAATTTTCCAATGAAGCATCCCGCGGCACCATGTGGAAGACCGTCAGGGCAAAGCTGGGCGGAGTAATAACCTCGAAGATGTCTTTTCTGGTCGCGAGGAGACTTCCCAGCAATTCGCCAAGCCGAATATGGTGGCGGATGTGCGCTTGGAGTCCCTTGACACCGTACGTTCGAAGAACAAACCATATCTTCAAACTTCGAAATCTCCTTCCGAGCGGAATCTGCCAATCGCGGTAGTCGGTCACCAGGCCGCTTTCCGAAAACTCGTTGCGGAGGTAGCTTGGCATGATGGATAGGGCATCAATCAGATCCTTTCTCTTTTTGACATATAAGCACGAAGCATCGAAGTTGGTGAGAAGCCATTTATGCATATTCATGTCGAATGAGTGGAAGTGCTCAAAAGATGCGGTCAGATGTTGGTACTCCGGGCACACTAGCGCAGCGCCAGCGTACGCAGCATCCACGTGTACCCATATCTCTCCTGGTAGATCCGGAGGTGCTTGCTTTGAGAGAACAGATGCGATCGAAATAAAATCGTCAACAGCACAGGTTGCCGTCGTCCCCAACGTGGTCGTGATATAAAACGGTTCCAATCCCTGTGCTTTGCACTCTTGCAGTACCATTTCCAGACCCTCTCCTGTCATTGAAAATCCCTTGCCCGACGCCGGGACAGCTCGGAACCGTACTCCTGCTATTTGGGCAGCTTTTTGTGTCGAACTGTGTGCCGTTTCACATCCCAACGCAACCATTTTGCTTCTCTTATGTGCGATTGCATCTTCTAACTCAAGGCCAGATAAGTGTGAGGTGGTTTCCCGAAGATATTTATCACGGGCCGCAACCATGACAGTCACGATGGCTTCCGAAGCCGAGCCTTGAATGACGCCTCCACCGTGGCTCGTGGAGAGATAACATGAGGGAAGATTGAGCAACCGAGCCAGCCAGTCGAGAACAATCGTTTCCAGTTCGGTGATGGCCGGGGAGCAAATCCAATTGAAGGCTGGGGCAGTAAACGCAGCAGAGTATAGTTCACCTAGCATGCCCGGAAAGGACGAGGACGCAGGGAAGAAGGCCATGAAATTCGGGGATTGCCTGTCCACTATTAGTATCGAAATCGTAAGCAATATGTCCCGAATACCAATGTGTCAACCCTGGCATGATTTTCGTCTCAATGTCTTTCTGGATATCTGCCCAAGCTTCGCCTTCTTGCGGGGGTCCATCTGGGAGTAGCTTCTTGAGATATCCCGGCTCGACATTGGAAACCACACGACGCTCTCCAATGGTGTCATAATAATTGGCAACTGCAATTGTTAGATAGACATGCTTTGGAGGATCTCAAATACCCACTCTCATCAATGGCCGATGCCGCAGCCTCTCTGAACTGCTTAGAATCCATGGCAAGGACGAAAGAAATGTACAGATGGGAAGATGATGGATGCAAAAAATAGAGGAAGATTTGCTCTCTATTTATCTCCTTAATGGTATGTACAAGAGATGGTTATACGGCTGACCACTGTGCGTGTACTTGAAGGGCGTAGAATGCTCATGTTTTTCCAATATTTCGTTAACAAATTTGCAAAGTGGAAGAAGAATGACGGAATATCCTCCGAAAAGCGGAATGGATTCCAGATCACGTGCACATACCCCTCCGTTAGTTCCAGGTTAGGGTAGCTTAGAATAAGAATTATTAGTAATGCCTCAGGCTATCAAACAAAATTATATCAACTTAAAATTATATATTTATTTGGATGAAAGGACTCGGATCAGCTGGCAAGCGATGATGGCGATGGGCAGGGATAGCTTTAATCTTACCAAAAATGCCCTTCTCGCGTTAGCTATATTACGAATAATTGCAAGATGGCCTAAAGGCTTAGGGATTGAATGATTTATAGGACTTATATAATACATCCATCGGAATCCTATATTTTGCCCGTCCCACTGATGGCGCCTACATGTCGGCTCTAAGATTCCTCATTATACACCCGAGTTATATGATTGCTTGTGGTGTTAGTACCGTACGGTAATAGCAAGCGAGCAGGGGTGGGTCTGATTGTACAAGAGTAGCCAGTAGCCCTGCGCCCAAAGTGATTAAGCTTCTATTCGGAATGCCAAGGGTGAGCCACGGGAACCACGTGTCTGCATCTTTCCACACTTTAAAGCGCCGCTAGGAAAGGACGGAAGCTTGGCATGCGGCTTCAACTGCGAGAGCCTGAGCCTATTGGCCACATATGATGTACTTCAACTCCATTGCAATAAACTCTATTAATGCCCAACTCACTTTGAGCCTTAAATTTTCAGTTACCATTACGATATGGCTTAGGACTTGGGGATTAGTGGAGTTCTAGTGGAGGCGCAGTAGAATCGAACAAAGTAAGTTGGCCATCTGGCCAATAGGCCAACCCCCTAGTAACGAGGACCCCTTGCCAATATTCGGTTCACCAGGTTCTCCAAGTAAGAGCGTCTCTTCGTGGCAGACTCGAGCTAGTTTCTCAGCTAGTGGCTGTAACGTGATAGAGCTAAGCAGAGCATATCCCTGGCTTATGAGTCGCTTTATGATTTCCATCCTATAGAATAAATAGCTGTGTGTTTTGATAATTTCTTTGGAATACCTGTCATGAATATAAAGTCAAGAGCCCTAATAACTCCATGTCGCAGGGACAGAAGCAGCAGAATTCTCTTGAGCAAGTTAGGACACCACCATATGCTAAGTACTGAGCATATATTGGATTCCAGTATAAGGAATGCTCTACGAAGCAGGAGGCTGAAGCTGCAAAGCCTAAATGCAGCTACGGGAACTATAAATCCTTGCGCAGCATGTCGAAGTGCGGGGTTTATTCTCCGAGTTGAGATCAGCAGCTCTTCTTGAATGGGTAAAACCCTCGGGCCCTTAGCAGTGTGTGTATACCAGGCCGAGGTGGTGAATGTGTGCAACGGGCAACGGGCAACGGGCCCTTAGGTAGTGAGTGCAACCGCGTGATATGAAGATTTATATAACATTCACTCATCCTCTTCCAAGTTGGAGCCAAGGTGCCATCGTTGCTTCCCCAATCTTGCTTATTCTTCCCATCCCTTCTCAGCCATCAACTATCCAATCAAGATGAGGTCGAGAACAACAATTTATCTGTGCTTTGCCGCTCTGGCCCCTCCTCTGGCAATGTCTTGCACGCAGTGGGACGTTGGACAAGCGGTGCAGACGACCAGTGGATTGGTGTACGGCCATCCCGCCCAGGAGGCAAATGGGGTCTCGGAGTATTTAGGCATTCCATACGCAAATCCCCCTGTGGGTGGTCTCAGATTCGCCGCTCCCCAAGCTTATTCGGCGAATTCTTCAATCAATGGAACCTCCGTTGTAAGTGATCCTTCCGTCCTACGAGCATTGTCTAACATTCGCGCTCAGGGGTTTTCCTGTCCTGTATCTCCTGCGACTCAAATAGCCCTCACGCCAAATCCCGCCGCTGCTGTGAACTATACCGCATCGGGAATCCAGATTCTCGATGATATTGCTCAAAAGGGATATGTGTTTAGTGAGGATTGTTTGACCCTGAATGTGTGGACGAAGCCTCAAATGGGGGACACCAAGAAAGCCGTCATGGTGTGGATCTATGGTGGAGCGTTCAACATTGGCTCTACTAGCGTCCCTATTTACAATGGACAATACATTGTGGATCGAGAAGACGTGATTGTGGTAACCTTGAAGTGAGAACCTCATCTCAAACATCTACATCAGTGACTGACTTAGGCAGTTACCGTGTCTCAATCTTTGGATTCCCTGGGTTGGAAGGAGCCAACAACCTTGGCCTACTCGATCAACGTCTAGCTATCGAATGGGTTAGAGACAACATCGCCGCATTTGGTGGGGATACATCTCGCATTACTCTTTTCGGAGAGTCTGCCGGAGGTGCCTCTGTCGATTACTATTCCTACGCATGGACAGCAGACCCGATCGTGGCAGGTTTCATCGCTGAATCAGGTACCGTCGCACCCGCAACTGCGGCATCAAGTAGTGCAATATGGTACAACGTGACATCGTCTCTTGGGTGTGGAGATGCCCTTACCCCTGATCAAGGCTCAGTGCTTGCTTGCATGCGCTCCAAAGATTTCAACGAAATCGCCTCCGCTGCCACTGCAAGCTTTTCACCTACCATCGACGGTACCGTTGTTTTCGGGGACTATGCAGCTCGCTCACTCGCCGGAAATTTCATCCAGAAACCTATGTTAATTGGTAAGGAGAACCGTGGATAAATGTGCTGCAGACTATTAGCTAACTAGGCATTCATCCAGGCTTTAACAACAACGAAGGCTTGTATCTCAAAGTTACCAATTTGAATGTGGGTGTTGATCTTCCGAACCTCTACTACACTTTAGGCCAGTATGTAATCATCATGTGTCCCATCGTCGCTCGAGCAGCCACCAATGTTGCCCATAAGCTGCCTACTTGGCGCTACCGATACTTTGGGAATTTTCCCAATATGCAACTCACGACTTCATTCTACACCGGTGCGTATCACTCATCCGAAGTACCCATCCTGTTCAATGAGGTGCCGAGCGGTCCAGGAATTCCTCCATCTACACAGGCGGAGATTGATATTGGTTCCTACCTCCGCGGAGCATGGGCTGCTTTTGCAAAGGACCCTGTGGCGGGGCTCTTGACTTATGAGGATGGCTGGCCTCAATTTAATCCGTCGACAGACAGCTTGGTTCGTCTGGGATATAATAACCAGACGGGTGCAAATTTGGTCAATTCGTTTGATTCTGATGCGCCCTGTCTGCTACTTTAGGACTTTGAGTAAGTGTAGGGCAGTCATGGGGCAGGGATTAAGCATACGCATAATAAAGCTTCGCAGTCAATAATGTAATTTTTTGGCACAAACGATGAACTTTTCAATCCTTAATACTTGATGGGATAAACTCGATATTTCCGCGGAAATATCTATTCAAACGGTAAAGTTTATTATTCAGCAAAAGACGTCACCAGGAGGAAACTACAACATCACTTTTCAACTCCCTCATACTTTATTACAACCTTTCTTTCCAGCTTCTGCTAAAATAGAAGAGCGCTATGTCACAATCTTGAAAAAGTTTCAGACCTTTAAGGCTGTCCTGAAATTTACAGTCTACTTGGCGATCAGGATCGAATTCCTCCTTTTACATTTCTGAATCCTGTAAAAAAAAAAACTTTAAAAAAATAAGAAATCCCAAGGTTATTTTCAAAATCCACTTAAGGAAACAAACACTCCACTAGTATCAAAGTCTCTCAACTCAGATCATCAATCTAATGGCGACACACACCCATCACCACCTCGCTCTCCTCAAAAAGGCCTATCCATGGATCATCACCCCACTCATAATCAGCGCCCCAATGCGCGTCTTCTCTTCCCCCTCACTCGTCGTCTCCGTCCACCTCGCCGGCGGTTTAGGTTTCCTCGGCGCGCCAACCAAGATCTCAAACCTCTCTTCCCTATTCACGCAAACCCGGAGCCTATTAAACGTGCCCGCAAAAAGCATGTTACCGGTTGGCATCGGTTTCCAAACCTTCAACACGGATCTAGAGATGGCCATCGAGGCGGTGAGAACCCATACCCCGGTCGCGGTCTGGCTGTTCGTGCCGAGAGATGGGCAGCTGGAATTCGAGCTGTGGACGCGTAGGATCAGGGATGTGAGTCCCCAGACCCGGGTCTGGATCCAGGTCGGTTCGGTGGCGGATGCAGTGGCGGCTGCGAGCTCGAGGACTCCGCCTGACGTGCTGGTGTTGCAGGGTAGCGATGCGGGTGGTCACGGGCTTGCGAAGTCGGCGGGCATTATTTCTCTATTGCCTGAGGTAGCGGATGCGTTGAAAGATATAGGGAAAGATATCCCGTTAATGGCTGCAGGTGGGATCGCCGACGGTCGAGGGGTTGCCGCAGTTCTGAATTTGGGTGCTATAGGCGCGGCAATGGGAACGCGTTTCTTGGCTTCGGAAGAAGCGGAGGTTTCTGAGGGGTATCGGAATGATGTTGTGAGGACGGTGGATGGGGGGCAGAATACAGTGAGGACGAGCCTCTACGATGAATTATCGGGGAGGACCGATTGGCCGGCTATTTATGATGGCCGGAATGTCGTAAATGAGAGTTGGAGGGATAGGGAGAAGGGCGTACAGGTGGAAGAGAATAGGAGGAGATATGAGGAGGCTGGGAAGAAGGGCGATGAGGGCTGGGGTGAACAGGGGAGATTGACGGCTTATATGGGGTCGGCGGTGGGGTTGGTAAGAGAGGTGAAGAAGGCGGGCGATATTGTGAGGGAGGCGAGGGAGGAGGCGGTTGCTGCGATGCGAAGGGCGAGGTGTTTACTTTGAATGAGTGTGGTTCAAGATGATCATCGGTATGGGTGAACTGAGGAGTTACAGTAATTGGAGGCACTCATTCATCCTCGAAATTCATGACATCTTAGGGACCTAGAAGAGTCAATATAACCTCTCATCTACCTTGCACATTTTATGTCATCTTTGTTCAGAATTTCCGACCTACTTCAAATATCAAGGTTCTAGAATGCAGAAAATGACATCTGTTTAACGCGAAGTGAAGGGAAGAAGCTTCAGTCGATGACCTCCTTGACACAGCCGTAGACATGACCCTCAGTGTCTTCATGCCGTCCTTGTCCATGGAAAATCCGTGAAATTATATAGTTATTACTTTGTCATTCGCTGCTATCGGAAATTTAAGGAAAGGATATCGTCCTAAACACACTTATATCGAGAAAGACTGGAACTCACCAACGACTTATAAAGCACTTGTTGAACATAAGTTCTTTTTTTTCCTTTTTTTTTAAGACCATCGATCCACTTGGCCCAAACTGAAAAACAGTCATAAGATAAAGTGTCTATGCCTCGGTCTTTGCCAATCATGACTTCATTTGTTACATTAATCTTGGCCAAACCCTTAATGTCGAGAAATGTACTGACAACTTCAAATCCGTTGATGAGCCGCTCTGGTCCAAGAACTTTCTAGAGACCGGGTCCAATCAGGGAATAAAACTTAAAAAGATAGAGCTGGAATATGCTGCCTCACCGAACTATATCCGAACAATACGGTATTCTTCAGCCCCGTTAGCAGTCAGTTGAACTATATCCAGAACGATATGGATCGAGGGCTCTTCAACCGCCGTGGCGCGCAGCAGAGTGGGTTATCTTACTCGACCTGGTGGATTTTGTGTACGCTAAATTTCAGATGAAACGCCGGCAGCTGCAATTGTCAAAAAATAACAATATCCGTAAAACAGAAGCTATAAATACTATACTAGGGAGATAGAATGGCAAGGACCAAGTTCTCAAACTAGAGAGACTGTCACATTAGAAGACGTGCTGAAGCAGAGGACGTGATGGAGCGCAGGTTTGAATGACAATGTACCTATCCTATATTGTTAATATTCATGACGAGTTCTATGGTGAAGATACACCAGATATACGCAAGTTGGCTTATGTAAGCTAGCGCGCTCAGACACGAGAAACGCGTCCTGAAATATAATCGCGTCTCACCCAATCTCTAATATCAAGGCACAAGATCAAGCAACCATGGACGACGCAGTTGACCCATCGGCTGCCCATTATAACGATGGAAATCGTGCATTTCTACAGGCACTTATGGCACGAGGTACTTTGACTTTACAACAAGGGAAAGAATTGTTGGCAGCCATTTTTACGATACAAGAAGGTAAGTCTCGCAGCTGCTCTTCAGTTTCAGTGTGACCCCATTTCGATTCAAATATCCTAATCTCTCTGTAGGCCAGCCGACCGGATCTGAAGCAGTGACACAGCAGGATCTCGACTCCTTCATCTCTGCCGCTGCCGATGCGCTCTCCCCCTTCGATTATGAAATCCGAAGTACGCACCATCAAGTCTCCAAGGAACGGATCTACGCCATTGTAAACAGTAATAGTGACCCACTCACTCAACTAGCTACAATCCGTACACCCGAAGAGATCTTCTACGTCAAGAGAGTTCTAGATGAGATGTTTGAGGGTCATAACACTCGAGGGAAAGAAGTGATGGCAATAAGCAGCATGGAGGCTATCCGTGCAAAATTAATCAAGGGCACGGGCCGACAGAGTATGGAGAGAGAAAGAGACGAAACACAAGTTACCGACAGGGGCGTCACGAAAGAACAAGCCGAGAGAACATTAGCAAATCTAGTGACCGAAGGCTGGTTTGAGAGAAGTCGAGAGGGATATTACACATTATCACCTCGAGCATTGATGGAGCTCCGCACATGGTTGGTAGAAACATACAATGATTCTGATGATCCGGAGGAGTGGCAGCCCATCAAGTTCTGTGGGGCGTGTAAGGAGATCGTAACGATTGGACAGAGATGTGCGGAGAGGCAATGCAATGTCAGATTACATGATGTTTGTCAGACTGCATTCTGGAATTCGAGACAGAGTAAGCATTGTCCGAAGTGTAAGGTGCCGTGGACTGGCAAGCACTTTGTGGGTCAGCGGGTAATCACGACGACAGACGACTACTTGAAGGGAAAGAGAAGAAGTGGTGGGGTGAAGAGAAGTCGAACTCAAGAAGACGAGGTGCAAGATGAAGAGGAAGAAGGAGAAGGAGAAGGAGAGGGAGAAGAATGAAGTGTGTCGTTTGTGAAAAAATTCTGGGAGGGAGTTATGGTCAAGAGGTATAGATCCTAGGCGCTTGGGATTGTCAGGTATCCTATATCATCGAGTTGACGTTTTTTTACAAAGATGGATTTGCCAACATGAGCTAGAAATAATTACGATCACCTCGTGAGGTCGGATTTGGCCCAGAAGCCAAGTTTTGACCCTCCTGAGGGACTTTAGGAGCGCTTTGGGCTTTGATTTCCCAAGTTTTGGTCCATATGTAAGGCTTTAGGGAGCCATGCTCTCCCGGTGTGAGAAATAAGCGATACATCAGAATTATATATATATTTACAATTAATATAATAATAGCTTTTTAAGCCCCAAATCAATGCCAAATTTTCTTATTAATAATCAATTGCATATTTTTTGGCATATTTAATAGCTTCTAATTTATTTATTTGTCAGGGGGCGGTAGACTCACGGGGCCGACACGGGACCCGCGCAGATATGTTGAGAACTAGTACAGTAGTGCACGGATCTGGAATGTAATATAAAAGCCGTAGGGTTACCGAAGGGCTCCTTAGCTTTTTGTTTTGTTCTAGGAGTATTTATATTGTGGCTTCTTCACTTTGTTATATCTCGCACCTTACATGTCGCTTATTTCTCAGCCATGCTATTGATCTTGTTGCCTAAGTTATTGAGTAAGGCTTATGACGGCCCACTTGCGTCTGCGATCTACGAGTATCCAATGTATAAAGTTTAAAAATGATGGGGTTTATATTATGCAACAATTTTGGAGCGTTGAATTATATACTTGACAGGCATTCAAAGAACCCTACTTACTTTATTCAATTGAATTCCCCTTAACAAATTCGCTGAGGGAATAGTTACCCCTGTCCCTCTGATCATTCTGTGCTGGACACCCATCTCTACAAACAGAGTGCCTTGTTAGTATATTTAGAACATGTACAGCAATGGCCCCCTCTATACTTATCATTCCAGTAGCCACATCTCAATTTGTTCCTGACCAATTCATAATACCACTAGTTAATCGCTAGTCGTATACACCAGTCGCACATTCTAGCAGTCTCGAGTCAGTGACTGATTATACTACGCAACCATTGCACAAAAAAGTCTTATGCTTTCGATGGATGTCAGTGTTGGAAGGTATAATGATCATAGGAGCATGCTAGAATTTGCTCACCCAACTGAGTGCAACCACACTCAATCAAATTTCTTCATCGGGCCTCTAAAATCTACTTGGAATTGAATTACCCGCGGCGACAGGATCAGGAACCAACGCAGCTGAAGGTCCACTTGATGCGAAAGTGGGTTCTGAAATAACATTCGTTTGGGACAATTATATGACAGGCTGTACAGGAACTAGCATTATAAGGTAACTTAAGCGTACTTTGAAGTACTTTATACTTCCAAGCAACTCCGGTTTGTGGCCACGCTCACTATATAGTAGGTATGACTGGTTGTGGAGCCCGACGAGTAAGGGGCCATGCTCTTGATTTTGTTGCATATGCAAGAACCATTTAAAATGCGGGTGCGGGTTGCATGGCGTACACTGCTGACAGCACGGTGTCAGCTCCCCGCTCTCGAAGACAATCCTTCAGAAATCCAGTATCACCAAATCACCAGAATCTGGCTTCAAATATGACGAAAGGCATGACATCCTCAGCGACATTGGAGCCATTCCGGTATTCTCCACTTGACCCTTCCATCGATAGCATACGCCTTGTGCATATTCTACCAGCACCAAATTTTCACGACCCGATCCATTGCAGACTTAGCCACGTCACGTTCGCTCAAAAACCTCGCTATGAGGCTCTGTCCTATACGTGGGGATCAGAAAATCATCAGAAAAAGATTATTTTAGACGGTCATGACTTTGGCGTTACTTATAATCTCTTCGATGCCTTGCGTTACTTACGAGATACGCAGGTGGAACGAGGAATTTGGATTGATGCCATAAGTATTCAGCAAGAAGATATCCCGGAGCGAAATAAACAATTAAGTATTATGCCAATTATATATGAAAGAGCAAGAGTAGTTCTCGTATGGTTGGGTCATACTTCAGCAAGTAGTGTTTCGAATGAGAACACGTGGGACAATCCTGACATTTTGGATTCTATATGTAAGAATCATTATTGGGGGCGAGTCTGGATTGTGCAGGAAATTGGCGTGGCAAGGAGGGTTTGGTTACAGGTTAATAAGGATAAAGTTGAATGGAGCACATTCATTGCAATGTTGAAAAAGAGTGGCAATTTCGATAATTCGGTACCCGTGAAACTACAGACCCAGCTGGAGGATAAGTATAACGAAGGGCATAAACTCCGGAACCTATTGGAAAGCCATCAAGACTCGTTATGTCGAGAAGCAAGGGATAAAATTTATGGATTTGTTGGTCTAGCATCGGATTGTTATGATGGATTTCCAATGGATTATCGGAAGTCGTTGTTCGAGGTCTGGAAGGATACTGTCATTTTTAAGAATCGGGACCGGTCCGAATATCAATATGATATCTTGAAATTTGGGAGACTTGTTAGACGGCTGCTCGGAGGACGCGACATTGTAACAGCTGGCGAAGTCGAGGCGGATATCTCTTCTCGGAAGGCTAGTACCGCGGCTCCTAAACTTTTATTGAATAGCTCTGGAGAAATCAATGGTCCCCCGGAGATTCTGATGGTTCCTGTGTTATTAGCAGGACGTATTATATACATCGGTCCAACCTATCGGGACATAATTGCTGACGTTCAGAGCATCCCTCGTTGGAGGGCCAAGATCAACCAGTATCTCCCGGATCAAAAAGCATCTGCTCACGAGGAGAATGATTACTTCTTGGAAGCATTGGAAGAAGCCGAAGATTTCCAGCTAGAAGCTGTTTCTGATTTCAATCACGATATTTCATGGAACTTTGCCAAACGCCAGCACATAATCGAAGATGCTGAGTATAGGATACCAATCCCGGACTCCGATTCTTCCGCTACTCATAATCGCACGGAGATGGACTCATCGACCGGGCCAAGATTATTCTTGCTTGGTGGAGGCACAAGTTACCAATTTTCTTCTGGAAAAATGGGACTCGTACCTCCATCAGCTAGGGTTGGCGATTTTATATGCCGGGTAAACGGCATCCAAAAGGCGGTGATATTGAGAAAAGCGAACGGTGTATTGAAGGTTGTAGGGACAGCTATTATGGCTGAGAACAGCTATAAAGCACGAGAAGCTAAGGAAAAGTATAGAACGATAAGGCCCGATTTCCAGACACCAGAGTTTGAGGTGTTGGACACCAATAAACTTAGTATCTATATAGATGTAGCCATTGCATACCAACTGCTGGGATGAAAAATCGTGGGACATTCGAACTTTGGAACTGGGCTCATTTCTAGCTGTGTCCTGCGCTTCTGAGTTGATGTTGTGTCTGATCTTCCAAATACCGGGAGCGAGTTGATTCATTGACTTCACCGATATATTTGACGGCAATACACAATGCTTGTGGCAGTTTGGTTGTTCAAGTACAGTACCTCTTTGGACTTTTGGTGCACCCGTCAATTCTTTTGTTGGCAAGAGATCTACTTCTTTCACCCTGGCTGAACAAGCTATACTTTGCGCAACATATTACTTCTTGTGATGTATCATAGTGGGAACAAGTTTTAAGATGCCGCCTCTACCCCTGCACAACATGTCTCTTGATCCATAGCATTGCCAATAACACGTTCCCTCAAAGAAGCAAAGTCGACCGGAGAAAAAGGACCGAGACCGTACGAAATCCATGATATGTTACATCTGTTTAAACTACCACCAGAATCCAATTGGGGGTCTGGGGTAAAAGCTGAGGATCACGTGTTGGGGCATAATCTCTTTAGGAAGGCCACCCCCCTGAAATGACGACGACTCGCTTCTAAGGATTGTATTGATGGTTGATGGCGACCACACTGCGCATAACGATTCGATACTCCGTGAGATATGCAGGTTACTAGCCAGGAACAAGTTTCTGTCCCCGCCCGCTATTGGCCATATGCCCAAGTCTTGCATTTGCCAACTTCTGCATTATTCCGGGGTTCGAACTAGCTAACTTATCAAGGACACCGGATGGCACCCCGAAGCAGGAATAGATGACCGATCGACCCCTCAATGCCGCACTGAACTTCAGCATGATCATTGACCAGAATCGCGTACAAGGCTCGATCGATGGCTCGGTTGTGGCAGTCGCGAATAGGAAGTACAAAAGCGTAAGGTCAAGAGATCGATGCACTCGGCTCTACCGTTCCCATGTCTTAGACCGTGTTGCATGTGCAACTGGTCTACTGAACCTACTTTTCCCTCCTGTTTATATGAGGTAGCTCTCGCAGCATAAATTTAATTTTCCCCTTTCTTCGGGTGAGCTTTTTCCATTATATTTATCATCATGTCTTCATTTCGGTACAAACTATTGGAAGAGAAGGTTGACGGCGAGCCCCGAGACCCCGTGCCTTCTCCGAAGTCAAGGAGGAGATTTATTCTGCCTCTTGTTTTCACTTTAGTGCTTCTTCTCGGCCTGGGCTCCATAAAATTATGGACTGGAGACTCACACGTTGGGCACAAGCCAGAATGGCTCTCTCAGTACCCCAGAGCAACAGGCGACGAATACCTTTTAGGGGTGGGAAAGGCGGATGTTACTGGGCCTGTTGTTGAATTGAACTTTTTTGGCTACGCTAGTCTTGCACAGGTTGGAACTGGACTGAGACAACGGATCTATTCTCGTGCATTCATAATTGGAGACGTAGACAACCCATCAGATCGTTTTGTGTATTTGGTAATGGATACTCAATCTGGGGATACTGCTGTCCGCTATGGAATTCTCCAGGCGCTCGCGAACCTGGGCTCTGAATATTCTATTTATACGCAAAATAACGTCGCCGTCACGGGGACGCATTCTCATTCTGGACCCGGTGCTTGGGCTAATTATCTTCTCCCACAAGTCACGAGCCTTGGCTTTGATCAGCAATCTTATGATGCTGTTGTTCAGGGCGCGGTTCTGTCGATCCAAAGAGCCCACGAATCCCTTACTACTGGCTACCTCAGTTATGGCGAGACAAACGTCACAGATGCGAATCTCAGCCGAAGTCTCTACGCCTATCTTGCAAATCCTGCGGCAGAAAGAGCAGAATACTCGGACAGTGTTGACAAGGCATTGACTATGCTTCGATTCCAGCGAGCATCAGACGGATTGAACATGGGATTTTTGAGCTGGTTTCCAGTACACGGAACTTCGATGTTGGAGAATAATACCCACGTGAGTGGGGATAACAAAGGAGTAGCTGCATACCTCTTTGAGCAGGCGGCTGCGAGTGATCCGACAGCAGCTGAAGGGTTTGTAGCAGGGTTTTCACAGGCTAATGTCGGAGATACAACTCCTAATGTTTTGGGGGCCTGGTGTGACGATGGCTCAGGTCAGATGTGCACGTTAGAGAACAGCACATGTTCAGGAACATCTGAAAATTGTCATGGTCGAGGACCTGAATTTCAAAAATTGGATTTGGGAGTTTCGAGTTGCCTTGAGATAGGGACTAGGCAATACACAGCAGCAAAAGCACTTTACGTAGGTAAACCATGAGCTGGTGGGGCTGTAGCTAATGATATCAGGACTCATTCGACAGTGTTTCAACTCCAGTAACTGGAACGACCGTGAAGTCATTCCACACCTTCCAAGACATGTCATTTTTCAACTTCACATTGACAAATGGATCAACTGCCCAAACCTGCCCAGCTGCCCTAGGATATTCCTTTGCGGCTGGAACAACTGATGGCCCTGGAGCCTTTGATTTCACTCAAAACGACTCTGGATCGCCTGACGCAAATCCATTATGGGCTGTAGTCAGCGATTTGTTGAGAACTCCAACTCCGGAACAGGTAAGACTCGCGGAAATTTTTCTATGATAATTTTTTTAACTAAATTTAGGTTGCCTGCCAATATCCCAAACCCGTCTTACTTGATGTCGGTGAGATGAGCGTTCCCTATGCCTGGTCGCCCAACATCGTTGATATCCAAAGTCTTCGTGTAGGTCAATTCATTATCATCGTAAGTCCCAGCGAAGCAACTACTATGTCTGGGCGACGCTGGAGAAACTCCGTCTCAGCTGCTGCAGTCAGCACTCAAATCACAAGCGGCACCACCCCTAAAGTAGTGCTTGGTGGTCCAGGCAACACATACGCCCATTACTTGGCGACAGAGGAAGAATATGGCATCCAACGATATGAGGGCGCGAGCACTCTGTATGGTCCTCATGAATTGGAAGCTTATATGTATCTCACGTTGCAAAATCTCGGATATCTCTCGCCTAGCTCTACAGCTTCACCGGCTTCTGGTCCTCTACCACCAAACAATGCTAACAACTCACTTGACTTCATCACCGGCGTGGTCTACGACACGGCTCCTATCGGATCCAGCTTTGGAGACGTGATCACTCCCCCCAACGCAACATATACCCGTGGCTCCGTGGTAAATACCACATTCGTAGGCGCAAATCCGCGGAATAATCTCCGACTAGAAGACACATTCGCCGCCATCCAAATCCTGTCAGGAAGCACTTGGGTGACGGTCCGTGATGACGCCGATTGGACATTGGTGTACACATGGACGAGAGAAAGCACGATACTGGGAACAAGTAATGTGGTTATTTCGTGGGAGACGGAATCCACGGCGACACCAGGCACATATAGGACGGTGTATAATGGAGATTATAAGAATGCTCTTGGCGGTGCTATTACTGCTTTCCAGGGTGTTAGTCCGACTTATACGTTGACGTAGGAGGTTTTATGGGTAATAATTAATGGATAATGTTTAAGCGTGATTTGGGAGGATTTGATGTTGCAATTGTATTTGACATTAGACTTCTACTATCTTATCATCGTCGTCGTCTTCATCCTCTTCTATTTTCGCCCAACTCCCCTTCCCTGCCACAGCCTGTGGATGTGAAACTGCATTGTCTCCATTCAAATCCTGCTTCGGCCGTCGTGTCAAAGCTGTCATCCCCTCATCGACTTTCTCCTCCCCTTCTTCATCTCTCATCAAAACTTGCACTAACCTCTCACACATCTCTCTCACATTCTCATCCTCGACCTGTAAATGCGTCTCTCTTATTATCGGATACACTCTAATATCTCTCAAAGTATCCCTCCCTTCCCTCGTCGTAGTCAATAACATGAGCGTCTCCACGTGGGTTTGAATAATCGCACTGTCGGCATCCCGCTTCTTATCCGGTGGCAGTAATTGTAGATCTGGGAGCATGGATAGCATATCCTCTTCATCGTATTCTTCATTGCCGGTGATGGGGAGTAGCAAATACGGCAATATATTTATCTCTTCGGGGGAGAGGAAGGAGGGATGGGAGGGGATCTCAAAAGCTACGTTTTTTATGGTCGACGCCACGCCTTTCCGCCGTATCGTGGATTTGTGTTCCGTAAATACCGTGAGTTTTGTGAGCGGGACTGCTTGATCGTATTCTTGCACGGTCAGGAAATATTGCCGGCCTTCAGCATGTTTTGCTAGATCGGCGAAGAGGTAGGAGAGGTAGTCGAAATCGGCGTCCTTGTTATATGTCCCGTCCACCCCTTTTACGAATAAATCGAGAAGTTGATTTATAACAAATTGGTCGGATGCTAGAGCTTTAGGGGAGGGTCGTTCGAGGGTGAGTATGCTTTTTAATCCGTCCCATTTGGCGAGGTTGGCTAGTAGCATGGAGAGGAGATTTGCGTTGGGTTCGGAGGGGTTCTGATCAGTTAGTTATGCATGGAAACCTGGAAGATCGGAAACTGACATACTGCCACGCGGTCGAGTAATGTATTTATGAATTCATTGTCAGAAGCCAGGTTTTCTAGAACTTCGCGATCCGTAGAGAGGTTTATAAGAATCGTTATGGCATCCTTGGCTATTTGCTGCCACTCAGTCAGTTCTCCCCCGTTCTATCTTCTGCGGAGGAACACACTTTGTAGTCTCGTACTAATAGCTTCAGATCTTTAACTGGCAGAAGCTGATTCGTTTTGAAAATGGTGGGTTGTGCTGTCGAGTACGGGACGAGGTTTTCGACGGCAAGTTGCCGGACTTGGGTGTTTCCATGGGATATGAACTCGACGAGCTGTGGCTTTGGTTAGTGAAAGGCTATGAGTGTCTCCGTGAAGGGCAAGTACCTCTTCTAGTTCTGTCGGCATTGCGTATTATCTATAGAAAATACAGATGAGCTTCAAAATATTTCTGGAGGGGTTGTGACGAATATGGTTAGCGTAGATATTTCTGCCATGAGATGCCGCCTTTGCCTTCCTGATAAGTTGAGACCAATAACATAAAATGTGGATTGAATTAGATTGTATTTGTATATTTTATAGGGTTATGAAAGAATGAGTCTTCAACCCTTACTTTTTGTTTTAATAGAAGTGAAGCTTTGAGAATCGAAGCCTTAATTTCAGTATCATTATCTTTGCAACTTCCCCAGACCCAAAATTCATCAACCATGTCTAGATGACATAGCTAGCGATAGAGGCCCTATAATCTTGATAATTGCAAATACTGGAACCTAGAACAAAGCTGCCGTCAACCTCACTTCAACGGCGATTTCCATCCTATCGCCCACTTCTATAGGTCTATAGCCACTTAATGGCTGTGTTACTACCGGTCCGTGATCAAATCTCCTTGAAGCCGCTCAAGCAACGAACGGCCCATCGAAGAGAATAGATGATGGAATCCACTGCAACTGTTT
The DNA here is from genome assembly GCA_002276475.2 of Chlorociboria aeruginascens. NCBI lineage: Eukaryota > Fungi > Ascomycota > Leotiomycetes > Helotiales > Chlorociboriaceae > Chlorociboria > Chlorociboria aeruginascens. The sequence goes on along the minus strand of NCSK02000171.1, from coordinate 29,152 downwards.
TATGGCTAATCCATTGAGGTAATCCCGACTCGGCAGATCCATTATCGTTCCACGCAATCAAGTCACACTTACGAAGAACTTTCACGGCTATGCCTCATTCGAGCAATAATGACCGCGATATTTTGATCCTCACAATCCTGAGAATGCATACCACAGTTCCACAAATCATCTTTAGAACAGTCTTCCAATCCGAACACCATCGAGCATTTCCAAAACTTCATTTCACACCCGCCTTGCGGGCCTCGAGGGATAACTATCACCCCAGGAGTCAATAAGGCAGCTTTGATATTTCTCGCTTCAATTGTTCGGAATAAGCATAGTTGTGCTCGTGTTATCCTTTGCTAGGGAAGCCTTAGAAAGCAGAGACGAATAACTTCAGTAGTTTATACGGAGTCATATCTTATCTATCCGTCTCCAGAGGTCCATTATGACTCTGGTTTGTGTTGCTTGTACTTTCTGGATAAAATATGTTTTATCTCTCCGTTAAAGTTGTCACTCATGGCTCGAAATAATACGGTTGTGAAGTCGATGACTAAGCGGCAAATATTGTTATATAAATACCTTGTAGTAATCATCTTTGCGCATCGTTATCCCTATCTCCTGTCCACATTCTCCATACAACTTAGTTCGAATTACTATCCTGACTAACTATCGAGAAACAAAGTATCGAGTCAACACCTATCCTTTCTACGTTTCGGCCAAGATTCCCCACCTTCAGCATGGATCCTCAAACCCTTGCAAAACCGATCCGAAGATGGAAAAGGGTATCATTCAAGTCTCATTCTATCCACAAGCACATTACTCACCCTGTTTTTATACAATTGGCTGCGTTTGAAATCCATTCGAATCTCCAAACCCTGATTGGATGTTTCATATGAGTTAAAGCATCAAAATGTCTATTACTATCTACAACTTCTCTTTCTGTATATCACAAGTTGGAATCAAATTTTTTGGATTCTGACAATCAATTCTAGTTCTGGTGGAGAGGGTCAATGAAGAAATTGGCAAAGACACTATTTTTCACGAAGTCAACAGACATATTTGTCTCTGAAGTTCGATAATGATGGGATACTTTTCTCTTTCTTTTTCACACCAATAACGTATCGTTTTGATACATCGATCTGTTTATAATAATGGATAGCACTATACTTATACCTGATCCCTCGCTGATCTCGTGATGGAGCCCAACTGCACCTTCCCTCCCTCAAGAGAAATTTTATATCGGCCATTTAATGCTTATGGCAGTCGCCGCCCGCCAGGATGTTAACGACCTCTTAGGAACAAGGCCTTCGTAATTTGCAGTTTCTTATTCTTCCTCAACATTGAATGCCGCGAACGACGACGATTGCACTCGTATTCATCTGCGCCCTCCATTCTTAGTTATTGATCGGTATGTGATTAGCTCTGCTTGCAAATCTGTCTTTTCTCCCAGGAAGATAAATGCCCGGCTGCTCACTAAATCTACTTTTAGTTTACACTTTGCAGGTCACAGTGGAGAGAATCCCACCTTTGAATCCATCCCACCTCCTACAATTATGTCTTCTCTCATAACTACTAGTACCGAGGAGCTCCGTCGCAACCTTGCGATCGTACTCGAATTAACAGAAAGTTGGGATCCTAAATACCTTGAAAAGCTGATGGAGATGGTTAGGGCAGATGCCCACCCAACAGGGATTATTGAGCTTCGAAAAGCAATAGAGAAAGTCAAAGATTGGCCAAGCATCTGTATTTACGAATACTTCGAAGATGCCCTGGAGTATCGAAATCTTTCTCTTCTAGGGCAAAGTATACGAGATTATGCAGCGGAGCTGAATGCTATGGATCCGAACAAAAACTTCATTCTCCAGCAAGAACCTGAAGTAAGTACATATATATTGTATTGCCAGACCGCAGACTGATTACGGTGGAGTTTCTGGGGTTTTTGCAACGCGGAGCAGAAATGCATGGCAAGAAATGGGAGCTACGAAATCATGACTATGGACCGCAGGAAAGTAAGATCTTTTATCTGCTATACCTTGGGTTTTACCGAGATTGGATGTTAATGTTCATATATAGGGATTCACGCTACCGATGACCGTTTCATAAACTCGTACCCTGGGAAGAGCCGTGACTTGTTCCCGAACGCATTCACCAACGGGTTCAGCCCCGCCGTAGCAGCAGCTCGACGAGCTGCAGAATCCCAAATTCAAGAAGGCGATCAACAGAATGGTTTCAATCAATGATCCAAAACGATAACTATCACCCGCATCCAATTCTCGATTATATCGTTCAGGAGCTAGTCTTCTTTACTTCTACTCTATGCTTTCGAACTCCCTTGATACGTCCATATACGCAAGCAAATTTGCCTTCCTCAATATCATGGCAGTATGATTCAAGCATCGAGAAAGAGAAGAGCACGGGTTTATTGTCAGCACACAACAAAAACCACAAATTTGTACACAAATCATTGCAGTCATCGCCAAACACAGCATCATGCAGGTAGTCATTAGAAATAGAGAATAGTTTACCTATTTTCTGCGCCTCGTGGCATTTTTTATTCAAATTTACATGATCTTACTAAGTTCGAGATTAATCATTGATCTCTAAAATCTAGCTTTAACCCTCCCCTCCAAAATCAGGGCATCCTTATTTGCCCATTCTCTCATTACCTTCCTCTGAATCTTCCCACTCGCTAATTTTGGGATCTCATCTACGAAACCGACGCCTCCTACCAACCATTTATGCTTCGCAACTCGGGGTTTGATCCATTCTTGGATTTCTTCGGGTGTGATGCGGCCTTTTGAGGCATCTTGGACGGAAACATAGGCGCGGGGCCATTCTTCGTCGTGTCTGTAATTGTTAGGGCTAGGGAGAAGGAGGTGGGAACAGGAAGGGGGAACGAACAAGTTAATTCCAACAACTGCTGCGTCGGCAATATCTTTGTGTTCCAGCAATACAGCTTCAAGTTCTGCAGGAGCAACTTGAAGGGCATTTACTTTGATAAGTTCCTGCAGGCATCATTAGTTTTGAATTTTTGGCCGAAGAATCTGCAAGCCATACTTTCTTCCTATCGACGATCCAAAAATACCCCTTCTCATCACAAACAGCCACATCCCCTGTCTTCAACCACTTATCCTCACTAATGGATTCTCTCGTCGCCTCCTCATTCTTCCAATATCTCAAACAAACATTCGGGCCTCTGAAATATATCTCTCCCGGCCTTCCAGTTCTGACCTCCCTCCCATCATCGTCCAGTAACTTACATTCACAATTGGGGAGCAATTGTCCCACACTTCCTCTATTATCACGGGTCCCACCAGGAACATATAAACCCGTACAAGTAATCTCGGTCATCCCCCAAGCCGTATTGATCTGCACTCCAAATCTTCCCGACACCTCGTTCTGCAGTTCCCTTGGCACAGGGGCCGCACCACAAACAATATCTGTAACGGAACTGATATCGTAACTCGAGGTTTCAGGGCGTTTACTGAGCATGACGAGAATGGGCGGCGCGATTTGTAGAAACGTGATCTTATAATCTTGAACCGCCTGAAGGAAATCTTGATAAACGAAGTTCTTCATGACATATACCGGGACTTGCAGTTTACAGGCCATAGTAATGATGAATAACTGGCCATACGCATGGTACAAAGGAAGGAAGCCGATCCAACGTTCTGGCGGGCGGTTGAAGAGCGTGAAAGGTTTGTGAAGATATACCATGAAGGTGGTTTGTTCGATGTTGGCAATTATATTATGGTGACTCACACAAACTCCCTTGGGAAGCCCAGTGGTACCGGAAGAGTAGTTGACTGTTGCTACTGTTTCCATTGATTCTTGGGGACTGAGTTGGGGCCATGAATAGGAGTCGCCATCTGATATGGTGCCGAGCATTGATCTCCAGTCTTTAACCCCACCCAAAATAGGATTCTCTTCATCTGAAAACTGGAAAATTCGAGATTTAGGTAATCCGGCTTGAGATGCTGCAGCAATGGCTGTTTGAACGGTTGTTGGATGAGCTAATATTATTTGTGCTCCTGAGTTGGTGATCTGATGGACCATTTCTATAATTATCAAATCGTTAGCACAGTCTCATTTCTCTTTCACGTTTAAAGAATCCACTTACCGGATATTGAATAAATCGGGTTCGCACCACTAAATACATATCCTGCGCCCACAATCCCCAGATACGCTACAGGCACAAAAATATGGTTCGGTGTATAAATCATCACCACTTCTCCCTTTTTCACGCCCAATTTCTCCAGCCCAAAACCAAGTCTCTTGACCCATTGCAGCAATTGCGCGGGTGACAATGAGATAGAAGGATCTTTGGAATCGTGCCATATGGGTTTTGTGGATGGGGTCTCATTTGCGGGAAAGAGATAGGTTAGGACGTTGACTTTGGGGATCTCGAGGGCTGGGTGAGGGGATTTGAAGGGCATTTTGAGTTATCTGGATGAGTTGAGGGATGGACGGTATGAAGGTTACTGATGGATGGAGAAGATACGACTATACAAAAGCTTTTGGTAAAAGTGATGATACCCAAGTCGTACGATTAAAGAGTTCTGCCCTGTAATATTTTAGCTAGGGTTTATATATTTTTGATATGTAGGATATTCTTTTATCGCCCTGCAGATGGTAAAACGTACTGAGCTTGCATCTGATATATAGGAAGAAGGGAGGGTTGAGAAACCGGACATTGCGTATAAAGTAATGATAGTACTGATGCATCCGCATGACAGTTGCATAAGCATAAATGCCGAGTAACCGCAGCTCCGGGTTGGTCGGTACCTGTACAGTACATACATCCCAATTTATACTACTCGGGTGATTAATATCTCGATTCGCGTCCATGGCCAACGACATGAGCTCTGAGCTTAGAGATGTTCTGTTTCGAGAGAGATATATGCTCCGAGGAACGAAAGCATGAGTCTCCTACATCTACTAAATAGTAGCCGCAATGAAAAAGAGCATATTAATTGAAGGTAACGGAGAACGCGCATCATCACCCTGTTGATGTCAATGATAGTCATGAAGACCAAGTAATATGACAGTTGCAGCTAATCTTTTCCATAGCCCAGCAGGCCTGTCGAAGCCAGAAAACTGTTGTATCCCAATCACTTGCCATTCCTACTTAATTGGCTATCCCCTCTCCGTGACAAATCCTCTAGATGATATGTATCTTATGCCAAAGGTATCCTTTCTTAATGTGCACTATAGACATTGCGAATAATACGCATTACTATAAGTGCAAGTCGAACCCACTGCGCAATCAATAGACCCCGAATAACCTTGGCCACCACCTGGTCTTACATCAGCACACATCTTTGTATGAAAATCCAAGGTATACACTTACATTTACCGTACTTAGGCACAATTGACCCCGTAGACGGGGCACTACTCGTAGATGCAGGAGCACTTCTTGTCCCTGATCCGGTCGCTGTCGCGACGACGTCGATCTAGACGAACTGGACAACGCATCCTGAGCAACCGTCGGGTCAATGAGATTGGCAAGATCCGAGCTGGTCATGGCAACTCGATTCTGCGTTTGCGCAACCCATTGGTCTTCCTCAACCATAACATCCAGCAAATCTGAAGGTAGTGTGCCATTCCATGTAATGACCGGCCACACGGCTTGCAAGACAGAAGTACTCATGCCCAGCGCCGACGCCACACGGGGCCAAATATTCGATGTATTATTATTGAAAGCTGTTTCTGCTTGATTCAAGCTCTGAATGAATGAGACAATATCTGCGCGTGTAGTGGCATCATTCAGTTTCTCAATCGTGCTATGAAGATTAAAGATCTCGCGGTAGACTGTACGGTTTTGGAAGATGATGGCATTCGAGGATCCCAGTGCTTCGTATGCTAATTCGACCATCGGTTCCCACATTCCAAGTGCATCAATTTGGCCTTGTGCAAGCATATATGGCAATGTACCTGATCCACAAGGCGCGGCCAGACATATATTGCCGGGAACAGTGGTATAATCTGAAGGCTGTAATCCGACGCTGGCGAGATATTTATAGACAAAGTATGCTGCAGATGTACCGGGGAATGTACCAATATTCTTTCCTTTTAAATCAGTGATTACGCTGATTCCGGAGGCTTTTCGAGCAACGATGCGGTAATATACTTGAGCGACTGTATAGATTATGCGTAAGTCTTTATGTGTGGCGTAATTTATCAATGCCTGAGTTTCTGCATTTCCTGCTACATCGATGGTTGAATCGCTGAATAGGTTTGCCACACCGCCATTGGTTATTGAAGAACTGACTGTGAAGTAGTCTTCGAGGGTGATTAATTCCGGCGTATACTCAATCGTAGAGGTCGAGCTAGCGATCTTGAGTGCTGTAACCAGGAAATTCTGGAGGATGACCCATAGGCTAGCGATAAGGAATATTTGGTTCATTTCGTAGAGCATCGCATCTTCAGTAACAGCTGTCAATATGCTACCAGTTGTAATAAACTGATATCTTAAGGTGATGTACCAAGGTTGTTGGGTTGAGCAGTGCGTGAACAGGTAAAGTGGAGGTTAGTTTGCCAACGAAATCTGGAACTCACAAAGATAAAGATGCAAAACACCACAAACTCCTTGGCGCCTTTATAAGCATTTTCCTATATAAAGTATTTTTTTGGTCAGTGAAAACCGTTTGTGGGGTTGGAGGCAGCCTAAGCTAATTGACACCGGTAGTTGTTGGCCATTATAGATATAATGCAGTGATTGGATAAGGTAATTTTGTGACTTCTCTGGACTTAATATCAAATTTGAAAGTAAATGCGTGACTTTTAGCCTGTGAGTTGTACTCCCGGCTGATGGGAAATAATTCCTTGGCGTTTGGGTTAGACTGGCTAAGGAGGAATGAAAATTCAGCAATGGAAAAACCGCCTATGATTGAGCGCTCATGATTACGCGTGGTTAATAAATTCGACATCACGGCTTCATGTTGGGGGCATTAATACCTGTTCAGCCTTATTGCGATATATATTGCATTAACTGTTCCCTAGCAATGCGCCTAGTTTGAGATTGAGACATTCCACTATTTATAATAGCTTTTGGATTATCTTTTAATAATAGGGTATAACGACCCGTAATCCACATATAAAATTCCATTTTTCTAAGCCGAATCTGACTTCAGATCAGAGAAATATGCATTGTCAACACTAATCGACGACCCAGACGGAACAGAGCATATAGATTTCTGAGGGTCCTATACTACAATTTAAGCTTAAATTTAAGGAAATCCAAGCTACATTATTCCGCCGCTTCCCACACTACCGGCAAAACTCTCATATATCATGACAAAAAATAACAGCTGAAAGTTTCATGTCAAGCTCGAGGATATCATTGACAGGTTACGGTGTGATACTGAGCTATTGGCCACCTAGAGCGCAATAGTCTTGTCGTCTACTCGCCTTGCGAAGAACCAATACAAGTATGTTTGAAAAAGGGCTCAAGAACAGGAACGAAGTACTGCTTAGATTGATTGGTGTTGAAAAGACATTTTCCAACCATCTCTCGGTGGTGGTGTTAATTACCGTTACAATTTTGAGTAGTTTCAATGATAGAAAACGAAATACTTGAGCAGCTTAGAATATCTAATGATGAGAAAAACAAATAATGTAAGAAATACAGGTTGCTTTTGATCTTCACTCACCAATGGAATCCTAAAGCTCCGTCGACTTGAATTCATCAAGCCCTTTGGTTTCTGTTATGGAAATAGGCCCATTCTTAGCTGCTAGCAGTGAGATATACTGTCAAGAGACATTGCAACTTTAGTATGTCGGCAATACCAGAGCTGCGCCATGCTCTTTAATTTAATGAAGATTCGTTTCGAAAGGAAGCCGACAAGACCAACAACGGCGGCTCTCAACTTATATCAGAATAGTTGGCTGAGGTTTGCAAGGTTGATGCCAAGTCAGTGCGGCTAGATGATGATAAGGATGGGAGTCTGGCGTTTCGTCAGTATTGCCATAACATCCCGCAGCCTCAATCTCACAAAATAATAGCTAATCCTTCATCCACATATCTGGCGAGGTACAATTAGTTGTGTACATATGCAGAATTGACCGCTACTGCATTATAATGTAAGCATCCTATTGAAAGCTTTCGAGGATTATGAAACAAGGATATGGCGGGGATCATTTTTCCATAAGATCCACCAGTAACCTTTCCCCAAATATGTCTTATAGTGCGTACTCCTCTGTTCCTTTCTGAAACCTCTCCAGATAAAATGTCTTCTGAGCCGTCATAGTGATCTCCCATTCTATTTCCAAATAATATGGCCATGACTGCCCAAAATATCCACGAAGCTCCACCTGTGTCAACCCCTTCAGTGTTCCCAACAACTTTACCAACTGCAATTCCTTCCCTGGATTATGCCCTAAGAGCCTAAAGTACCAAAGTGATACTAAGCTGTCTCAATCCCGTTGCATTAGCGGCCAAGAATTCCAAGACGTTGTACCAGGCTGGATAGTCATCATAACCACCCACCCACGAGTTATAGACTTCAAGATCTATATATATGTTCGTTGGGCTGAGTTGTTGGGTAATGCATACCCTACCGTAGGATTCAATATCTCAATCGAATTTTCGGAGTAGAGAAATGGAGTAGCTTCTTCGTAGATTGTTCTGCACGTTCGGAGGAGCGAAGTTGAGGGTCTTGAAGTGAGAGCACATTTGTAAATCATATAACGAGCTTCTCTTGGAAATTAAGAACAGAGTAGGGAGCTTCGTAGGAGGTCCACTAGCCATGCTAGAATATGTTTCCATCTTGAGATTGATGTTGTGTGTTGCGCGGTCGAGGTATTTTCCAATTGTGAGAATCGCTTCACGTGGCTCATTCACCGCCAAAGTTCAATGGCAGAAAAAGGTGACTTAGAAATAGTCGCATTTAAAATACAATCATTTGTTAGATCTCTGCTCATGAACGTACTTACACAATCTACCAGTGGCATCTTGGTAAAATATGCGCCACGAAATACTTTGAAATATTTTACAACTATCTGCAGATACCAAACTACAATGGCATCAAATGCTCTCTACGACATCACAGCGGCACCCGCCGCAAATCAAAAAATATCCCATGATGGAAAAGAATATACAACAGTTAAAGAAGGTCTCGCATACATTCTAATTCCGGCATCGGCGTCAACTACTCCTCAGACGACCCCCAGAGGCGAAAACCAACCTCAATCCGTTTTCTATAATCCGATTCAGCAATTTAACAGAGATTTAAGTGTTTTGGCGATCAAGGCATATGGGGATGAGGTCATAGAGAGGAAGAAAAAGGCTTGTGAGAGAGATAAGCAAAGAAATCTCGCGAGGAAGAAACAGAAGAAGAGAAAGAGGGAGGACAATGATCTGGATACTGATGCTTCGAGGAAAGCTGGGAAGGTTGATACTGGAGATGCCGATCTTGAGGCGGATATTGAGGTTATCGTTGAAAATGAAGCAAATGAGGCAAATCAAATTAATGAAGCACATGAAACAGCAAACCCGCAATCCGTTATTCGGGGCCTGGATACCGTGATGGGTAATGGAGAAGCACAAAACGATATCCAGAAAGTAGAATCTGCAAAGCACGCGAATCTCTCGAAGCCATTTGTACCATCTTTCACCATCCTTGATGCCCTCTCAGCTACCGGACTTCGAGCTTTACGATATGCCCAAGAAATACCTTTCACAACCTCTATCACCGCGAACGATCTCCTTCCAGCCGCCACAAACACCATCCGAATGAACGTGCAACATAATAATCTCGAAGATAAAATTAGAGCAGTTACTGGAAATGCTCTGGCACATATGTACAGTCTAATCGGGGAAGACTGTAAGGATGCCAAAGGTCGACCCTCACCAAGCAAGAAATATGATGTTATTGATTTGGACCCATATGGCACAGCAGCGCCCTTTTTGGACGCCGCAGTACAATCAGTTAGAGATGATGGAGGTTTACTTTGTGTGACGTGTACAGATGCAGGAGTCTGGGCATCAAATGGTTATCCCGAAAAAGCATATTCTTTGTATGGAGGGATACCAATTAAGGGGATGCATTCACACGAGGGTGGACTTCGACTTATCCTCCATGCCATTGCTACATCAGCAGCTCGTTATGGATTAGCAATAGAACCTCTCCTCTCCCTCTCAATCGATTTTTATGCCCGCGTCTTCGTTCGCATCTACAAATCCGCAGCAGACGTCAAATTCCTGGCTGGAAAAACAATGATAGTCTATAATTGCGATGTAGGTTGTGGAGCATGGACAACCCAAATGATTGGAAAGAATAAACTGGCCCCGGACAAGAGTGGGAAAGGTCATTTCTGGAAACATGTCTTTTCAATGGCGCCCACCACAGGCGAGAATTGCGTTCATTGCGGAGCCAAAACTCACATGGCAGGACCGATGTATGCTGGGCCCATCCACTCCACATCATTCATCCAACGAATCCTCACCTCACTCCCCTCCGCCTCAAAACAAACCTACCAAACGTCCTCTCGGATCGAGGGTATGCTCACTGGCGCCTTGGAAGAAATATTCTCACCACCCGCAAACTCTGATTCACCCACCTGTCCCACCAAAACCAATAAATATGACCCCGCAGCCCTCGATGAATTTCCCTTCTTCTTCATGCCATCCGCGGTTGCCAAGGTTATTCACTGCATTACTCCGCATGAAAATGCTCTTAGGGGGGCGTTGAGGCATTCAGGATATAGGGTTACGAGGAGCCATACGAAGCCGGGTAGTTTTAAGACGGATGCGCCGTGGGACGTTATTTGGGAGATTATGAGGGAATGGGCGAGACAGAAAGCGCCTGTCAAGGAGGCTGCTATCCGCGAAAATACGGCGGGGTATAGGATCTTAGGTCTAGATAAGAAGAAAGTGGCGACGGAAATAAAGACAAGTGGTGGCGATGATGACGATACAAAAAACAATGACAAGGCAAAGGAGGAGGAGGAAACAAATAGTAGTGATAGCCATAGAGGAAAGAGAGAAGAAATCTCCGAGGGGAAAAAGAAGTTGGAGGTTGTCTTCGATGAGAAGTTAGGAAGGGAAACTGACAAGAAGAAACTTGTGAGGTATCAGTTGAATCCACGAGAGAATTGGGGACCTATGAATCGCGCTCGGGGGGATGCTTAACTACCGATTCAGGTTTTGATCATGGGAGTCGAGTTCAGAACATTGAAATCTCGGGTGCTAGTTGTAGGTGCTGTGAGAACTCTGGAGCTTCTACTCTAACGTCCGTCCTTACATAGCGAGACAAGTATCTGGATACAGAATCGCTCGAGGACCTTCTTTCAAGGGGTATAGATCACATGAAGATAGGCTTCAAGAGTTGCGAGTTGGGCCTGTCGGAGCATAAGAGTCAAGTCGCCCTACGCTCCGCAAGCTGGGAAGGTGGCTAAGGTTAGATCGGCCATAATTTTCTCGTCGCGACTCTGCCATACACCCGCATATGTAAATACTGAACTAGAAGTCTCCTCTAACTCCGAGCACAACAACCCCACCTTCGTGAACTCGCGAGTTATTACGTAGTCGTCAATTAGCTTGGCGAAGAGTCGGACTTGCCCTGATACAGACGTCAGAGGTTACCTTTTCACTATCAGGCCCCTCGCATCCAAATATCAATATCTAATCAACTGTATCACATAGCGCCCGAGAAGATGCTCTAAGCAAACCGACGGCGATATCAACAACCCCGACATTCTTGTCTTCCGCTGGTGGTGAGAGCCGACATACCCCCTTCGATCACACCCCAAACTCTATGGCATACCACCCAGTCCCAGATCTGGTCCTTGCGACTTAGGGGTTGTTTTAAACTCGTTTTGCACTGTACGATGACGATATCCAGCCATTGTGGCACAGCTGCGCCGAGGTCTCAGCTTTCCTTTGTGGACTCGCCGCCCGCTGTGGGGCACCCACGCGATGGAAGATTCCTTGATGTTGGCCTACCTGCGTACTTCGACAAAGGATCAACAAAGAAGAGTGGGATCCCCCACACGAAGGATTTGTCAAGCTTATTTCCCCTCATCACGTGAGCGCCACCTGCACGCCGTGTGCATTTCCTCGGCCTCTCATTCGCCCGCACACGAAGGCGGTCGGCGGCAGAACCCCATCGCACGAGGAAACGGAAGCGCGTCCGGTGCCAGGAGCCAATAATGCGGGGGTCCGGCGGAAACGGGCAGAGTGGCTGGGTTAGGTCCGGCGCCAATGCCGTAATTGGATACGACCTCGATGCGTCAGCCTCGGCTTTGCCGGCTGGGTCTGACATCTGATTGTCATGATGTGCGATTTGCACCACCGCACTCTTTGCATGCTTCCCATCCACGGGCTGGTGGCGTTGCGAGGGCCCGCGCTGCTTGACCGGGATTGGCCAAGCATCGAGATTGGCTTTCGGACACAAGGACGTTTGCAGGTGCGATAGATCGCAGTCGTTGGTCGTGCGGAATGCAGGGAAGGCTGCCCTCGAAGCAGAAGGTATCACCTATCACCTGCGCAATGGATATGTATGGATCCTGGGTGGTCTGGGATCGTCTCCAAGCCCGGCCCATTCGATGTAGTATCAACCTTTGTTGACCCATGTCAGGCGTCGGTGCGAATTTTCGTTGTGTTGTGTTGAACACCCGAATCTTTGCCTGCTGCTCGACGCCTTTCGGCAGGGATGGAAAACGAGGGGTTTTATGAGCTACAGCTACTACTTAGTGCCTGTCTTCCCCCGGTCTCGTTTTGCTCTGGAATTCCTTTGAGATTTGCGTGCTGGTATTCCTCTACCTATTACTCCTGTGACCTACATCGGCGCCTTTCGCTCTAGTACCAGGCTGATAAGTGGACGCCATCCGGAGAACGGAGCCCCAGCATGTCACTCTCAATGGAGGAGAGAGTTCGGGATGAGGAGAAGGTCATGGAGGGGGAGAAGGTCAGCGATGAGCAGCAATTAGAAGTCCAGCCCCCGGCATCAGATGAGTATCCGAGACGCACGACGGGACAGAAAATCAGGCATCATTCAAAGAGGTTCTGGTGGGTGTACGTGATAATCATTATTGTTTGCACATTGGTTATTACTTTACCTCTGTAAGTCTGCTCCGGAGGAGATCCGAGATATATAATAACCAGGAGACAGACTCTACGTCGGCTTCCCCCACATTGCCCAGAACGGCGTGAATAACTCCAAATTGACGCTGGTATCCCTTGCCTACCTCGATCCGACGCCGGACACAATCCGCATCTCTCAGACGGTGAATATCTCTTCAGGGAGCAGGTATACGCCGACACTATCTCCTTTCAACGCAACTCTCTACCTCGTCACCAACGGCACTCGCTCCAAGGATGTGCTAGACGTACTTTCTTTCCCCGCCCTCCACGCCACAAAACACGCACAGTCTACCATTACGGATCAGCTAGTCCAGCTCTCGAACCAGGAGCAGATTGCGGAATACACAACCCAGGTATTGAACAATGTGAATATTACGACCGGTCTCCATGGGAGGCCGAAGCTGTATCTGGGGAAACTACCTACGACGACCGTTACTTTTGATAAGGATGTTACTTACCTTGGTATGTTCTTCGGGCCGCCGCTGGAATTTTGGCTAATGGGCGGAACAGGACTTAATGGTCTTGCGGGATTCAATGTCACGGACTTGAGAGTAAATCTTTCAGCCCCGGCAGGATCACCAAACATGGTGGGACTCACTTATGTCCCTAACCCATCTGTCCTCACCGTCGCCATGGTATTGCCCCCTTCTCACCCCCCCAGACAAAACTAACTAAAATAGGGCAACGTAACATTCGACCTCGCAGGTCCCAATGGTACTATCCTCGGCAACACCACAATCAACGATTTCACTATCGCTCCAGGAAACAACACACTTCCCATGACCGGTGCGATTGACAACACGTTGTTACTTCCGCAGCTTGTGGATGGCAATGCGGTCCTCACTGTTATTGGAAGATCAAGTGTTTATAATGGACTACACCTCCCTTATTATGTGAGTTGTCTCCCTTTCAAATCTTTCTTTCACTACAGTATTGTACTAATATTAAAATAGGAAACTGCGATAAAGAGCAACAACCTCACACTGACCTTGAATATCCCTGCTGTGCTTGCCGCTAGTGGTTATTAATTGATTAGTTGATTGTGGCGTTAGGCGCTGTGGAATGAACATCTGGAATGTTGGATAATAGTGGAGATCTATCTCTATGAGAATCGAGATCAGGAAATGCAATTATAATGAAAGGGCCAAGTGAAGGTGAAGGTGGAGATTGTGTAATACCCTAGTTAGAAGAAGATTTGGTCCTCCTGGATTATGTGAATAGTTAGTCTTGTAATGAAAAGGTTGGCTTATTTTCAGCACCGCTTTCTTTTATTCTACAGGCCCTGTTTCCTAGAAACTCGAAAATACCTATTAGGCAGGGAGATCCATCTGTCGCATGGGATAATGACCCTGTTTGTCCTTTTCAAGAATCACAGCCACTTAAAAAGTCTTTATCTATCTTAGTGCAGTCTCCACCCCAATTGATCGCAAGCCACGAGATTAGGGAAAAGGGAGGGATGTGGATATGATGATAATGACATGATGTATTTTAGAGTTTTTATATATATTCGTCGGCTATATAATTTATAGTCCTTAGCATTGTTTGTGTTTGGATAGAGTCAGTCACGGGTCGAGGGGAGTTATCCTCGGCGGAAACTGTGCATTATTGATGCCTGTGCCTTTCCTAAGAGTTATCCAGACCTTTGCGTAATTACTGCATGCTGTACTACAAAACCAATAATCCTTTATTATTTATCCCGTCCCCGGCCCCTCCCCCCCCGGAACTGTGCATAATTCTGCACACCTCAGTGGAAGCAGGCTGCCGACTAAATATGCACCCTTACTTGCCTCCTACATCCCAAGACTAATTATCCCTCTCCAAAGGCGTTGCATATTTTGTTGCATATTTTGTTGCATGTCTGAGCCCTCCCTATCCCTTGGCCCAACCTACATACGAAGTATGTGTATAGTAACCTCCGTAGGAAGGAAATACGTGCCATTTGGAGAAACCGATACTCATCCGAAGCGAAGAGCTACTCTATCCTACTTGTATGTTTCGTTGCCCGTTTGAGCAAACCCCTGGCTGAATGAACTCTGCAGATTTGGTTGCATTTTGCTTGCCGGCATGCATATGCTATGCTATGCTATGTACTCGTATTACAATACTCTCTCTGTAACGGGATGTTCGTGCTGCTTTGGATTTCCTACAATTTTTACGATAATATTGAATTGTTTCCGGTTACCTTTTTTTACATCCCTGCGACCGTATCATCTCACCCTGCAGACGAGAATTCATTATCGTCAAGCCATTGCTCAACAGTCTTGGCTTCTGTATCCTTCACGTAGAAGTTATCCAATAACCTGGTTCAACTCTCTCTGTATATAACAAACACATGATTAGTTTATTACACGTTGGTTGTGCATGCATTAGAGGCATATATCTAGAATTGGCATAGGATACATGTAATGCTTGAAAAGAACATTGCGCGTCATGCTCATGAACTAGGTCGCTGGGAATCGTCGTTCCTGGACAACATAAATACATCGTCCTGGGTGAGCTTGGGCTTTTATTGATAAATTGGCCGAGGATAAATTGTTGTATAATTTCTGTATATATATACTAGGACCTTTCAATAATAATTTTGTATCAGATTTGTAAAATTTAAACTTAAGCAGTTAGCGGCTCGAAAGAAATGTCGTACCTAGACATTGAAATGTTCTAATAGTTGGATGGATTACACGTTGGATGCAGTAAACTTCGGTGAGCGAGGGTTAACAGTGCTTATTACAAGACGGACAAATCAGGGTGGTGGTCTAGACCCCAAGTTCCTTAACCTTGAGTGTAAAATAGGGCCATGTCAAAGAGTTTTTACAATCAAACAGAATAAGATGTTCTTCTTGGACAACTGCCTCCTATGTAGATAGCTTGACGACAATTAGCCATAAAAAAGGAAGGCACGCTAAGGTGCACCAAAATTTGGTATTTATTTACTTCTCGTACGCTCTTCTATCGCCTTTCTCTTCATCTCACTTGAATGTTTCATTGCACGCACGAAAGTTTCACAATTGTTCTGAACTTGTTCTAACTCTTTGGGACCTGCCATATAAAGAGGTCTAAATCAAAATGGCGTCACTGGACAGGATATATAACCTCGAAGGAAAGCTTGCTCTACTTCACTAGATGCTATTGGGCTTAGAAAATGGTATCCTTTAATTGAAGCATGTAAACAGTAAAGAAAGATTCGTTATTCATAAAGCCTAAATCTAAAAGTCATTCCCTTCGAACCGTTGACGGCTCGGCGACTTCGGGGGAATCGTGGGCCTCGAAACCGTACTATACGGCACACTTCTCGGCGACTCAAAAGCATTGCTTTCAATAGGACTTACAGGACTCACACCCCCACTGATCGTATTATGTACCCCTAACCCCAGGTCCCCCTGTTTCTGAACAGTACCCCGATTCACATAAAACTTTCCGGGATCGCTCCCGAGTCCCGACATGTTTTGTTCTCCCCATGCTCTGGATTCCCGCTTCTGCTTCCGGCTCCGAAGTAGGTATCCCGCGAGACCTGCGAGCCCGATTAATCCAGCTATGCCGACACCGACCCCGATTCCGATTTTGGCTCCCGTGGTGAGGCCACTGGAGTGTGAAGCGGAAGGAGTTACACTGGCGAAGGTAATAGCAGTCGGGGTGGGTGTGGGAGTCGGCGTGGGAGCGATGGTCGGAATCGGCGAGGTCGTTGCTACTGGTACCGGAGGTGGAGATGTATCAAATTGATTGAGCAAGCTGCAAACTAATTAGCCTGAAATAATTACCCGATAAGAATGTCTCACCTGTCAAGTACGTGAACCACACCATTAGCAACAAGGTAATCAGATGCTATGACCTTTGCTGAATTGATAAACATATCTCCATCCTGAATCGTGACCGTAACGTTGCTGCCTTGTGCTGTCTTCAATGATAATCCATTTGTAAGAAGTGAGCTATATCCCACAAAATCCGGAACAATATGGTATTGAAAAGCAGCTTGCAATGCTGTAGCAGATGAGTTACGAGCAATGTTCGTGAAGTTTCCAAGGGCTTCTGCAGTATTGGGGAGGAAATATGTGACATCAGGAAGCTCGAGTACTTCATTGACATAGACCGCATTTGTGTTGAGAAATCCGCCAAGATTTAAAATTGAGATGAGGAATTCGAAGCGTGCTGCCGTTATCTCCGTCACTGTTGCAAGTGGTATGGAAAGTACCTCGTTGACTATATGGATGATGCCACCTGTGCAAAGAATATCCTAGACAATTAGTATAATAAGAGCTAAAAGGCGCTAGACATACAGTTGAAGTTGAGGTGCTTAGAGTCTTATTTCCAGTCACTATCTCTGGTGTTCCACTCGCATCTAAGACCAACTCTACAACCTGGCCACCAGTTACGTTTGCGTAAGTTGCATTGACAAGATTACTAGGAACGAATTGAGAAGTATTCGTGAACGAAAGTGTCGGAAAGCCGCCTTGAAGGAGAGAATACTGCAAAATTGTTTCCAATAAATCTTCAGTCGCAACACTGGGATTATCTTGGGTGAAAGTCGCAATTGCATCATTGCTTGCCGCGAGGAAGGTAAAGTTATTAGCACTGGCGATCTGGCCAGTAGCATTTGCGGAAGCGTTGATATAGCCATACAGTGTGCTCAATTCTGGATAACTTTGGAGAACCCCAAGAAAAGTTATAGCAGAGATTTGCGTGATGAGTGCTGAGAGCCAGCAAAGGCTCTGTATTCGGAATAACTTCATTTTGTCATGTTGTCTTGAGTTGAAGAGATTAAGAGGAAAGACGCCTCTCAGCTACTGTATTGATATCAGCTCGGCAGAATGGCGAATCCCCGCACTATGCATTGATATTCCGGGGTCCGAAGCCTGAGGTGCAGAGACCTCAGCAATCGCCGGACGCCACCTAGTCTGAAAGCGGGAAATCCTCCGGGTCCGTTCGAGGGAGGGTGGCATTAAGGCTGCATGTCACTTTGCCTCTCCACCAGTTGGAAGCATCAATCCGCCAAGGCCCGAATCCCCCTGTCTCAGCATAAATTAATGCCGAGACTAGGCCGATTAGGAAAGTCGAAATCAAAACATCAGTTCGGACTTGAGCGATGTAAGAGTATGACATCTTAATCCTCGTGGTTAGCAAAGGAAAGCAAAACAGATTTGATGACAGACATTGAATGGGACATCCGAATGTTGCGAAACTTGACTAAGGGAGGGATCGGAGGGTGAAGTCCAAGACCAAAAATCATCCCCTTTGCAGGTTTCCTAGCAGTACTAAATTACAGTGACATGAATATTATTGCATATTCTTCCTCAATATCAAGCGTATCTCTAGCAAAGAACAGCACTTCAAGAGATGTTAGATTGAAACATGGGGCGGCACATAGGATACAAGTCTCTGTCACTGGAGTATCAATCTTCAACATAGGACGGAAGGCTTCTTCATGAACATGTGTGTTATCAAATTCTGGGCGAAACTATTTCAATGCTTCTTACTATAGGAAATATTTGGCATAACCGTTCAACTTTGAGGTTTGATGACTAAACAGCAAAACAATTGAACAACATTGAATGGGTGCAACAGCCGGAAGGGCGTGTGAATCAGGCTCATTTTTCAAACAGCAACACTTTCATACCCCTTTAGCAAGCACCTGAACCATCTGAAGCGTCATCTGCTTAAGCTGATAGGCTTCTATCTCGATTATTCGTTTCTACTCCTAAGAGATTCCTTGCATCTCAGAAACAGTTAAGAAAGACGGAGAGAACATTGGTAGACACCTGAACCAAAATTTCAATGAGTTTGAGCAACAAGGATATTGGATGGAAAACTAGAAATAGTCCATGGAAATGAGACCCCCGAAGATGCAAACATGCCAGCTTCCAAGAAGTCACTAATTCTGAGACATGACAAGAGCTATGAAATCACTACCCCCCAACCCCCACCCAAAAAAAACACCTTAAAGCCAGTACAATCAATATGGCTAAAGCCTGCAATGTAACACCGCATTTAGATCCCAAGAAACTGGAACCCATGTGTCCCACCCATCGGATGACTGGCAGTCGAGGTGGCGGAAGTCCAAAGAAATCTGACGGTGGTAAGTGGGGGGTGCTTAGCTCTAGGGCATGTCAGAACTCAGTTTCAATCGCAGTTGAACCACATATCCGAGAAGAAAAGATATAAGTTGTAATTGTAGAATCGCTTGAACTTTTTCGAAAACTCGGATGGAAATGATCTGATCGCGTGATGACTAAACCTCGGATTATTCAGCATCAACATATGAACTCCTAGTTCAAACCTCAATAATCGGGACAAACCCTACCTTAGCAACTACCTACCTATGTAATCCGCCTTCAGAGCTCTACCCTAGGAAGATCACAGAGATCACAGAGATCACGTGTAGCCAAGATGGGCAGCCAATCGCTACGAATTCACTTGTATCGATGATCCCGTGTTGGACTTTTTCGTGAGATCGATTGAGAATGGACAATTGAGTTGACTCTGACCCTCTAGAAGGGTCCTACAGTAGCTATTTATCAATAAAAGAATGCGGTGCTCAGATCCATCGAATCTGTGCGTATAAAACGAATGTCTGAGCTCACCCAGAGCGTCTGACATCCCGCAATTCCAACACAACATCCGATTGATCAATCTGAGTTGACTTATGTTGTGTACCCAACCAAGGTGAGTCAGACGGACGCCTGGTTAGTCAGGCCGGATACACCTGCAGACGGGAGGAACGAACAATATCCTACAATGATAATAGTCTTATTATTTCTCCGTTCTGAGATGGCGAAGTTGGATCTGTAATTATTGTTTCCCTTCATACCAATTGTCGGCACTAGAGAGTTATTCGTTTCATTAAGAAAAAAGAAAAAAGATGGCGACTCAAGAGGAAAGCTCGATTCTTGCCTCTTGCAAACAGACGAGATTTCATATTGAGAAGCCGGTTTATCAAGAAGTAATCGCTTTTCCTCGTTGCACCTCCTAACTATGCTTTCTCTCCTCCCTGTCTACCAGATTTAAATGACCATTGATACCTAACAGTCGAAGCTTGATATAGAAGGTCTAAACATAACTGTCACGTCAGGAAACTCCACCAAACCAAAAGGAAAAGCGAGAGCAGAAGGACTAGAGATTTTAACGAATGCTAGTCTGAAACTTAAAGCGGGAGTGCATTATGCTCTTGTGGGGAGAAATGGGACGGGAAAGAGTAGTGAGTTTATTGCTGTTACAGACCATCTCAAGCAAAACCGCACGGATTTGGTATGAGGAATATGGGCTGACGAAGGAACGAAGCTCTTTTGAAAGCAATTGCTGAGAAACTCATTCCTGGAATTCCAATTCCAACGAGGATTTCATTACTTCAACAGACGGATGCAAATGGATCGGAGGATCAGCCAAGGATTGAGTTAAGCAGTTCATTGTCAGTGCTGGAAGAAGTCGTTGATCGAGCGACGTCGAGGAGTGAGATTCAAAGGGAGGCTGATAGTAAGCCTCAAACTAAGACTGCGATCAAGATGGTTGACCTTTCATAGTTCTCTCAAAGGCAATTGATGGAAACGTGGATCTATTTGCACCTCTTCGCGCTTTCCGTCAGGTTCAACATGAACATCTCATGAGAGAGCTATTCGAGCACGATAAAGATGCTCGACTTAGAAGTGGGGCAAGAGGAATGGCTGCGAGGAAAGCTTTGATCGCTTTTGAGAAGAGGGTAGCTGAGTCAAACGAACGGTGAGTTATCGTACCATATTCGGGCGAAAACCTGATCATTGAAATAGAGTTGGACAGAAAAATGAAGAGATCGATGAAGCTATTTTGAAAGAAGAGACCAATGCAGCCATTGATCTTCTAGCTGAGCTCCAAGCTCAATTGGAACCTACGAGGATAGCCGAAATCGAAGTTAAAGCAAGAAATATCCTTACCGGTATCGGATTTCCCAAAACCCATTTCGAGAAACCTGTTAACACACTTTCTGGCGGTTGGCAAATGCGTACAAATCTAGCCAGTATCCTCCTCTGCCCGACTGATCTCCTAATCCTCGACGAGCCGACCAACTTCCTCGATCTCCTTGGAATAATCTGGCTCCAAAAATATTTACTCAGTCTGCGAAATAGCGAACCCAACCCCCCAACCGTAATTTTTGTTTCTCACGATCGGGATTTCGTTAATAGTATATGTCAAGAAATAATTATCCTCCGTGATAAAGAATTGACTTATTTCCGCGGTGATCTTACATCCTATGAGAAATCCATCGAGGCAAAGAAACTCTACCTTGGTCGAATGAAAGAAAACCAAGAAAAGCAAAAAGCTCACATTCAGCAAACGATTTCACAAAATATCAAGCATGGAAAAGCAGCAGGCGACGAAAATAAGCTTCGACAAGCCAAGTCTCGACAGAAGAAATTAGATAATCGAATGGGATTACAAGTCTCTGCAAAAGGAGGCCGATTTAAATTGAATCGCGATTTCGGAGGCTATAATTTAACTGCAAGAGCAGAAATCGAAGTTCCTGTTGATGAGAAAGGCACCAATATTACTCTTCCACCAGCACCAAATCTTCGATTCCCAGGCCCTTTAGTCTCCCTCGAAAATGTCAACTATATTTATCCGCCCGTTAAACCGTCAAAGACCAAACCGCCACCCACTCTCCAAAACATCAACCTTACAATCTACATGGGCGATCGAATCGGAATTATCGGACTCAATGGATCGGGGAAATCCACACTCTTGAAACTCCTCACCGAAACCTTGAAACCTACTTCTGGGACAATAACACATCATCCGCGGTTACGAATGGGGTATTATTCTCAAGATTCCATCACCGATCTCCAAAATCTCTCTCATGCTTCTCCTGAACTGACAGCCCTCTCCCTACTTGCCAAAAACATCAAAGACACTGGCCAGGAAGACGAGTTCACCGAGCAAGATATCCGTGGTCTATTGGGGGGTTTAGGACTTCCTGGCCGTATCGCCTCTGATATCCCACTGGGCAAACTTTCTGGGGGACAACTAGTGAGACTCAGTCTGGCATTAGTGATATGGCGGGAACCACAATTCCTAGTCTTGGATGAAGTGACGACGCACCTCGATTTCAGCAGTGTGAATGCACTGGCGGATGCGCTTGGCACTTGGAATGGGGCGGTGGTGGTGGTGAGCCACGATCGGTTCTTCGTCAGGGGTGTGGTGGAGGGGGAGGTGAGAGATGAGGATGGGGATAGTAATGATGGGGAAGAGGATGTGGAGAGGAGGAGATGGGTTGGTATGCTGAAGAAGGGGGAATTGGTTGAGTGTGAAGGGGGAGTAAAAGGGTTTGAGGAGGGGTTAGAAAGGAAGGTTGAGAGGTTGTTGATTTCTTAGGAATCAGTGTCTTTCTTCCTTGGCCTCAAAACTCCCAAAGGGCTCTTGTCTTCGTTCCCTCTTTGCTTTAAGATACCATTCACCAAGAACAAGTATATCCCGTTCCATCTGCAGATCCATTCACACACCCTCCTAGACATCTTTAACATTAAACGATTGGTGAACATAAATAATTTCCAATCGTACCTAACAATCACAAAATATTTATTATAACTTGACCATCTAACCCTCTCCACATTTCATTTTCTTCTCCGCATATCCTACCATCACTAACCTTAGATCCAATCCCACCTCCAACCCCACAGACCCAATCCTTCTCCCCATTCATTACCTTATGCCCAAATCAAAAATGCCTACACAAGAGGACCTCGCCGCCCGCGCCGCCCATGACGAAGGTAAATAAATCTATTCTCCCCCCCCCCCCCCCTCTTTTTAACACCCATCCATCCATCCAATCCTACTAACCCTCCCCGCCGCCCGCTTCCCCCGCTCTCCTGATTAGGGAGAAGAATAGAAAGGGGGAAGGATATTATCCGGTGATCAACAAGGTATAGCGACTGTTCTCTGGACATATTAATTTCCATAGCCAAAATCTCATCGGCATAACTAGGGCATATGCGATACGGCTGTGCATGAACTTTGATGACTCGAGAAAGCAGCGCTATCGAGGATCGTATCAAGGAGACGATAAGCAAAAGTTTTAGGCAAGGCTGGATGACTTCGCTGGCTCATTCTTCCCGAATAGGATCAGCCATCATTTTGTCCCTGGGATGGCTCCACGTTGGAGTAGGTTGGGGACAAGGATTGGAAGCTGTTGCGGCCGGGGGGGGGGGGTTAAGATGAGGCTCAAATCACCATACTGAACGGGAAGCCAAACTGTAGGGATCTGCGCCGATATAGCTGACTTATCCGAGAACATTGGATCTGGCAGCACCATAAATTGCACCAACAAGCGAGCCTCGAGCCGTTCGAAGCTGAGGGACCTCGCCTTGCTATTGTGAAGAGGCAGAAGTGCAGGATTCCGGGTTTTCAGAATAGGGATGCGCCACGAGAGAGTACTCGGTGAACGAAAGAAGTATTGGCCAGATGTGTTGGAGTTTCGAGGCCAGCTTCTATTCTTTCCCTTCTTCTCTACTCCGTGGTCGTCACTTCTATTTGGTATTTTTCAAGATGAAGATCCCTTCCTACATGCGCCGTTTCACATGGCCGTCCAAAGTACGAACGGGCCCAGCAGACTCGATGAATAGGGGAGGACAAGTCGAAATTCAGGCCGCTGAGCAACCAAAGCCTGCGCTTGTGTTGCCTACTCCGTCTAAACCTGTGTCGTTACTGGAAACCCTCCCTCCTGAACTAAAGAGCCAGATTCTCTTTTCACTATCTCTTGCAGATCTAAGCGCTTTGGTTCATGCTTCTCCCGCATTTCACCAATGCTATCTGCTCAACCGCAAGGCTTTACTCTTCGGAGTTTTGAGAACAGAATTAGGTAGCGTGCTCATCGATGCATTTGCTGCCTATATCTCTGAATTCTTAGAACTCCAGCAGTTGAGCTATTTACGACAGGTGACGGAATTCCTTACTTCCTACGAAGAACTGCGCTCTACCCCGTCCCCGTTGGACGTCATCCAGGAAAAAGTCTCTCTCAAGAATGCTATCGACCTGGTCCAGTTCTTCTCTATCACCCGGGTTCTAGCTACAGAGTTTGCTAACTCGGCTTTGACTTACCTTCCAATTTCAACTAAGTCTGAACCTCTCAGCAGGACCGAGAGGATGAGAATTTTGCGTGCATTCTACCGACTACAAATCTGCTGTAATCTTTTCGGCGCAAATCATCGTAAACACTGGGACCTTCTAAATTCCTACGAGACTTTAAATATTAGTTGTGTTGATATCTTGCGTCTGTTCTTTTGTATTTTTGAGCCATGGGAAGTTGAAGAGATTGCATGCGTGCATGCCTTTATGGGCAAGAAGTACGAGCAAATTTTTCGGTCTATTCAGTTCGATGTCTCTCGAGATAACCCAAAGTTTGCGAATAAACTCGCACGCTACGGTCCTCTCACCCCAGATGGTTGTTTTGATTTCGATACAGAAGGTAGTTACTCTAGACCTTCAGACCATTGAATGGAGTGCTGATGTCTAATAGATTCTGTCATCAATCTTAGAGAAGGAACCATTTCAAGAGGCCTTAGGCTTTTTTATAAAGCCTTAAATATTAAGGATCACGCTCACCTAGTGGATTTAATGTCGTCAAACATCGGGCGATGTTATTTCAACTTTATTCTTGACGCCCTTGAAAGGACTCCTCAACATGAGAGGCGCTGGCACTGGGTTTCGGATCGCGATCAGGCGCAAGACACCAACGAAGAGCTCCCGTTCCATCGGGATAGCGAACACACGCCACCGCTTGCTTGGGTCATCATTTGGAAAGGAACATACAGCAACATATATGGCGACTATATCCCAAACAAACTAAGAGAGTGGGGATATGTGATGTGGGATGTGGCTCGACTGGTGAGGATGGATGCAAAGAAGGTCTTAGCGGAAACATGGGCGGAAACATGGGGTCACGATCCAAGGATTGAGTTTCGGTAGGAGTGATGATAACCGTTTATTTATTTATAACTTCGCGAGTCGTAGGTATAAGGTTTTTGGATTTTTCCCTCGAGGTTACCGGTATTACAGGTGTTATAAGCACCCTATTGTATCAACTAGATAGATATCAAGTCAAATTGGAAAGTAGCTGGGCTAGACGAATAATCTGATGAGACTGTCATACTCAATGCGGTTCGACAGAATAGAGGCGGTGCGCAATTTTGTTTAGTTATTGATGAGTTGCTGTCTATATATTTCGAGATCTCGCAACCTTACGATATCCAGGTTTGGATTTCAGTATTATCACGGGCAGGAACCGACAGAGAAACAGCTCTCATAAGCTGCCCCCCACGCAAAAATTAACTGTGACGGATGGTTGGATGGCGAGGAGAGGGATTGGGCATTAGGGAAGCAGGGCTGTTTAGGAAGTTGCATTTGCATAAAGATGAAGGGCAAGGGAAGTGGAAGGGAAGTGGTGGCTGTCATGAGAATTTGCATTGATTGCGCGGTCTATATTGATAAAGCGTGAAACTTTGAAGGTCGGTACCTAAAGTAAAAATATTGGGATGAAACCGGATATTCTGATATTTTATATCAAAGAATCTACGCTTCGACTTCCCTTGTGCGTCGTGATGCTATGTTTTGACACAAAATAATCTTTCTATAAAATGCTTTTAGCCCCCTTACCCAACGAATAATTATCTTAGCAGCCCAACTTTTCAATCATCCATCCATCACTAATTAAGATAGTAATCAATCGGGAAGCCTAGAGTAGCGCACTGCTCAACATACTGAAACCCGATCTGCTTACTCGGCCACTGTAGCTGTCTCATCTCCAAGCCCCCCTTGGAAACTGGGAGCCAAGTACCCGCCAGATCCAACTCTAAAGTCGTATTAGTATAACCTCTCGCTTTCAAAAGTGCCCGATCAGGATTTGGATTATAAGTCCTCGCGAAACTAGTCCAAGAATCCACAATGAATTGTTCAAACGGTATGTCGTGTTCATCTCTTATGGGATTCCCCATTCGTAAAACACCACCGAAAACATAGAAGAGGTCCCCTGAATGACATTTGAAGTATTCTTGGGACGGATCTCCGTTGGGATATTGAGCCGTGATTGGTGCATCACATACTGGAGCATTGGGATTCCAGCCAGCCATTTGATAACTACGATTGAATTCATAGAAATATTGGTCTCCGGAGAATAGATGATTTGAAATTGCAGCATAGGCAGTCGCTTGATCTATACAGCGGAACTCACTATCGGTGGCATCCAAAGCGGTGACGTTAAATACATTGAGCGTTGAATTCGAACCATCAGGATTTGGAAAGAGATCTTCAGTCGATGTGTTAAGCCCATTTGACGCCAATGACGCGGTGACATTATCAGTGTTTACATAACTGATAAGTGCCGCTGCATCGTCTCGCATATAACCTTGAAGGATATGGACTTTTGATAGTGAGGCAGCGGTGCTAGCATTTAATACCAATTCGGATGTTGTAAGATAGGTTCCATCTACGACTAAATATCGAGCCTCAGTTTCAAGATTCTGGATAGTCGACGCGGGAATCGCCCTCAAACATTCGACTTGGGAAGAAGCATTTGTACAGTTTGTAGCGGCTAGCACCCCTTCACCAGCCAAGGCGACTTCCTCCTCGATTGTCAGATATGATGAATAAGTTGTAGCATAACCTACTCCGCCAAGGTTGCTCTGGGGAATTGCTGCGGCGAACTTGCCCTCAGCTTTCGGAGAACCGAGCAGTGCCCGCACAGATGCTGCACCGGCACTCTGTCCAAATATCGTAATTCTGTTTGGGTCTCCCCCAAAATCTCGAATGTTCTTTCTGACCCATTCAAGCGCATTTATTTGATCGGCCAATCCATAGTTGCCATTCGTGATCCCGTCATTGAGAGCTAAGAATCCCAGCGTAGACAGTCGATAGTTGATAGTAACCAGGACGACATCGCCTCTGGAAGCGAGATTCCCCCCGTCGAAGGTCGGATCACTGCCTGTACCCCCCGTGAACGCACCTCCATGTATCCAGAACATGACTGGTTTGAGATGATCTGTGGAAGGTCCAGGGGCTGGGAGGAAAGGGGTAAAGATATTTAGAAACAAGCAATCCTCACTTCCAGACGCTCCTGGTTGTATACATTGTGACCCATACGCTGTGGCCGACGCATTCTCTCCGCTCCCTCCATAGGGAGTCGAGTAAGTAAATCGTTCTGGCTCGGGCGCATAGCGGATACCCAGAAAACGAAAGCTTACCCGATCTCGAAATCTTGAAAGCATTAGCGATGCTCCACCACGATGAGACGCTCATACCCTGTGTAGTATTCATCGTTCGAATGGACGGTAACCTGCCATTGCAGGCTTGGATCCTGAAATGTAGCATTCGAGAAGGGGGCCGTCTGCGTACAAAGCACTGGCAGCTGTAGGTGATGACTCGCGGCTAACCGTTGTCCACGCCCCGTCATCACATTCGCGTTCGAAGAATTCGAGGCCACCCAATATTGCTGCTCGGCGGGAAATTTATTCAGATAGGTGAGGTAATCCAGATTGGGTTGGATGCTTGGCGGATGTAGGTCTGCAGTCCACAATTGTTCACCCAAAGCAGCACATGCAGCCCGCGCAGCATCGAAAGATTGGCTCGTGAGGAGAATCACCCCGGATTCGGCAGATGGGCTTTGTGGGCCTGCGATCTTGTCAGCTTGAATTCTGGAAGCGTCAGGGAGACTCACCCAGGAGATCGTTGTTGAACAGGATGGTGAGGCCGGATCCTAGAGCGCTGGGAGAAGGCACCGCCGGGGCGGTAGGAGCCCAGGACAGAACGAAAAGGAGGATAGAAAACATCTTATCTTGACCCGAAATACAGCCACCCGTCATGAGAAGAGCCCGCGCCCCACGTCCTTATAACACCGCAACTCCTCCCGCCATTTGGCCTCTCCATGTTCCCCCGGCCGATCATTTTACCGGTTGCTTTGGTGTCGCGGACCGTAGGTGGTGTCGGGGCTGGATGGCATGGAGTGAGTGACGGTTTGGCACCCACGATTTTCCCCACGATGGGGGAGTTTATCCGGAACCGGCTGAATGGAGGGGGGAGCACCAGGAGGGCGACGGCTGACTAAGGGGCAATTGGCGAATCACGGGACTCCGCAGTCAGGCACGCGCCAAGGGATGCCGTATTAAGGTTATTGTCCCGTATTAGTGCGTATGTCTGTCTAGCGAGACCTATTCAAGCCTATCCAGCTTACGTAACCTCCTGATCGGGGGCAGGCCCCGCGACGCTCTGCCGCCAACATGGGTCCCGGACATGGTCTGCACTGACGTTATGCGGCGCTGATGCACGTCGTATAACCAGAACTTCCTATCTCGCCATGACCGTGAAGTCGGAAGCCCAGCGTCCGCTAAGCGAGATCTCCGAAGACACCATCGCCCCTTAAATACGCTTGTGTCGCTCTATCGAAGTGCCAAAGCATCGCCCAGAGATACATACACATGTACATATACATACACATACACATACACATACACATACACATACACATACACATACACATACCTAGACCCATACCCACCGACCTACATCCTGCACACGACAGGTAGATGCAACGCTGATGAGGATGAGGACTAGCCCCTCGCCGAGCGCCCGGCCACCCCGTGCTTGTCCGTGTGGTGTGGTTCTCGGCCGGACTGGTTCCTTATTCCCTGCTATTCCCTGCTATTCCCTCTTCTTCTCTTCATCGTCCTCTTCTATCGTCTCTCGTCTGCGGCTTCCGATGTATCATATATCAGATATATAATATCATATATATCAGATATATAATATATGATATATCCTCGCGTAACCACTCACTCACTCACTCACTCACTAACCAACCAACCAACTTACCAACTTACCAACTTACCAACTAACTAACCAGCCAACTTTACCTACAATTGCCCTTTTCGATCAGATATCCCTCCCCTCCCTCGATGGGCCGCTTTCTAGAATGCGGTGAATGGCTCCTTTCGGCCGTCACCCCCCTTCCCCCCCCCTCGTCCCCTTCGTACCCTACCGAACCCCAGATTCTTGACGTCCGAACCTGCATGAACATCCCCAGGGCCCTCCAGCAAGGCACATCGTCTGATATGCCCAATCCTGCCCGGCCTGCAGTTGCAATAA